>BMAU01000912.1:0-186739 GCA_019973935.1 Trichonephila clavipes | reverse complement strand
TTTCAATATCATTATTTGTTTTCGACATGTCTTCCAAAGCCTGGAAAATTTCCGGGAACTTGGAAGTCAAGTTTTGTAGCTCGTTGATGTATGTTGCGAAATTTAAAAAAATTGGTGTTTCATTATTTTCCGGTGTTTTTTCGTTGGGTGTCTGGTTTTGGGTTTGGGGGGTTTCCCTCGTGGTGCCATCTGTTGCTCGGTTTTGTTACTACAGACTTTAGCGTAGCTAAGTTCTGCAGTAACAGGTCTGGTTTGATTTATGGTTTTGGGTTCTTCCGATTTTTGTTTTAACTTCAATCTGGGGAATCTCTGGCATTGACGACTCGACGCCAAATGTCCGTCTTCGTTACAATTAATGCATCGTAATGCTTGTAGTCTTTCTGTTTTGGGGCAATCGTGTGTTTTGTGGCTTCCCTCGCACTTGTCATTTGCACTAGGTGTCATTTTGCAGTTCTTGCTCGTATGGTTGAAGTAATTGCAATTGAAGCCCTGGGAAGCGCCCGGTCTCCTACGAAACGGGACGACTTCCACAGTGAGGTAAATTAGATTTTTTAGTTTAAAGATATCTTGGGCGTTTTCCGAACGTTTTATCTGAATCATGAAAAGCGGTAGGGGGGGATTTAGTTGAGAATTTACGCAATTGCGCAATCTTGTTGTCGCTGTCTGTCACTGGGCATATGGCTCGCGAAGCGAGCCTCCATCCCATATCATAACCTGTGAATGGCGCCTGAGGAAGTAAATTGTCCTTGATTACGAGAGACACTCTGGCTTTCGTTGAAAGAAGAGAGATGCGGTTAAATCAAAATTCGAAGTTAAAAAGTTCTTCCTGAAAAAGCTGTGGGGGTTCTTTATGATTTGAGAAGTGAACTGGCACTTGGCTGGCTGCCCTGAAGTTAAGATAACAAAATTGAATGGGAAGGTAGCCTGTGTGGGTATGCGGTATATGTCAAATAGAAAATTTAGATTAAGTTATAGAAAAAAATTCGAAAGTAAAGTAAAAAATTTAGCAGTTCATTTGCCAAAAGGCAAATGAGGTTATTAAATGTTAGGGAGGATTATAGGAGTCAAGGAGAATTCTCCTTGGTCTTTTAGTATTGTCATGGGGAGTATAATTTTCGAGATTAATGATGTGATAGTTATTTGTTTGAGGTAATGAGTCAAAAAAGTTTATGGCAATCTTTTGAATATAATTTTTAAAATTCTGAAGTTTTAATGCCTTGTAGATATCTGCATTTCTCATGTACATATTTGCATGAACAATCATGCAAATAGTTTTATTCTGGGAAATTTCAAGAATTTTTAAGTTGCTTTTAGCGGCATATCCCCACACAGGACAACCATAACTCAAGATGGGCCGCAGGACGGCAGTGTAGAGAAGTACCTTATTATCTCTAGTCATTGTAGAATCCCGGCAAATTTTAATGGGTAGATTAGTCTTAAAGCATTCCGGAATTTGTTACGCGCATGTAAAATGTGTTGTTTCCAAGTAAGTTTACTATCAAGTAAGAGTCCTAGGTATATTGTGTTTTGAGACCATTGGAGTGGTGTGGAGTATAGTGTTGGCGGTGTTGCAGCTTTTCGTTTCCTTGTGAACAGCACTGCTACTGTTTTTTCTACATTTAGTTTAATTTTCCATGTATTAAAGTATGTTTCTAGTAGTTTTAAGTGATTATTTAAATGTTTAGTGATGGATTTGTGATTTTTGAAAGTGGTAGCTATGGCAGTATCATCCGCATAAATGTTAAGACTTGTGTGTGGATGTGTTGGTATATCGTTAATGTACATATTAAATATGATTGGACCAAGCAAGCTACCTTGCGGGGCCCCTAGATTGACTTTATAGATATTTGATAGAGAATCTTTAACTCGGACTTGATAAGATCTGTTAGTAAGATAAGAGTTGATTAGGTGTATGAGAGCAGGTGGGAAATTGTTAGTTATAAGTTTGTAAATTAGTCCACCAATCCAGACCCGATCAAAAGCTTTCTGAATGTCCAGAAAAACAGCTCCAGTGGATCTGCCTCTCTGGAACCCAGAAGCAATTTTTTCAGTCAGTCTTAGGAGTGGGTGACATGTAGAGAGTCTCTTTGTGAAACCAAATTGGTTTGGGTTAATAAAGTTAGATTCTGAAATGAAGGTGTTAATCCTATTAAGTATAATGTGCTCAGTAATTTTACTGAGGGAGGATAGAAGGCAGATAGGTCTATAGCTTGAAGGTTGATGATTATTTTTGCCTGGTTTTTTAATTGGGAAAATTATTGCATTTTTCCAGTTGTTAGGAAAGTGCCTAAGTTTGAGAATTTTATTAATTAGGAAGGTGAGAGTTAGAATGGCTTTAAAAGGAAGCTTTTTAATCATCTCAACTTCAAATCCTTTCGCTTGCAATTCGGATTCAATGTCAGTGACATTGGTTGATGACGGTAACCCTTTAATTACCGCCTTGATCATTGTAGGGTGTTCTATGGTATAATGGTCCGCTTTTTTAATAATTAAGAGATTTTTAATTTTATCCTCGTCCTCGGCTGTTGCCGGTTGTATTTTTATATAATTTCCTGTGTTTTTATTTACCGTGTTAGGGTATGCTCTGTAAATTTCTTGTAGTATTAAGTTATAGTTTTTATTAATTTTCATCATAATTGGTTTAATTCTTGGTGTGGGTGTGGAAGTGTCCATTCCTTCCTCGTTTTCTAGTACTGCAAACTGATTTTTTGAGGTACAAACTACCTTTTCCATGGGTATTTCTATGATTTTTCTTGCGAATTTCTTAGGGGTTTGGAAGTCCTCCTGTCCTGTTCGTTTTTTATTTTGCGAGTTATCTTTATCATTTTTGGTATTTTTACTTGGTATTTTTACTGGGGCTTTTTCTTTAATAGTATTTATATCGTTAATATTTTGCTCAGTTGAGTTATTATCATTAATTTTACTACTCGATTCGGCCACGTAACTGTCGTTCTTAGTTCCATTGGTATGAGAGGGACAGTTTTTTATAGGGCAAAAAATCAAGGCAATCTCACCTAAGACAGTGGATAGTTCCTTCCTCATCGCCTCCAATCCGGTCGTGAGCTTCTGGGAGTCCTCCTGGCTCATGAAATTTGGCATGGTCCGGTCGATATCGAGCATTTCCTCGAGGAGCTTGATACCAATTTGCGACGCTCTCGCGAGCTGCCATTTCATTGATAAATATTCGCCCATCTGCTGATCTGACTGAACAAATTCCATAAAACGAATTTTTTCTTTGATAAATTTCGTCGAATTTGTCGCCATTTCCAGTATCTTATCACCGGATTCCATGTATCCGGTTTGCTTGGTACGTGCCATTGCTTGAACAGGTCCACGTCTAATGCGAAAATGAATGATAGGCATCGTGTTCAAAGCAAGCGCCGATATTGGCGTGAAATTTGCTAAGCTCTATAACCCTGCAGACTGTCATCCCCCTGTTTCCTTGCCCTCTCCTCTTCTAAAAAGGGCTCTTTATTTAACGACTTCCAGGAACTTGCTTAGTAAACAAAATGCGTCGTGTATTTTGAAGAATTTCATTTTCATACACCCTAAATCTCCAGTATTTTTATTACATCTTTAAAACATTTAATCTTAACAAAGGCCAAAAAGTCAATTACAGTCATTGAAATACCTACTTATATGAAGTTGTTGCTCGAAAGAGAGCTGAGTACTCAGTCATCCACCCAACAATATTTTCATACAAATCAAAACCCTGATTTTTTAAAAATTTGCTGCAAGAATTTCACAAGATTTGAAAAGAAAATTTTCATTTCCGTATTCTATCGAAAAAAAAAAACCCGGCAATACGCTAATGATATATGGATGAAATATTTTGCAGATGACAGAAATTTCAAAATTCATATAAAGTATTCATAGAAAACCATAAACCATATGTTTGTAAAATATGTAAGAATGCATTTTCACAGGGTAATAATTTAAAAATTTATTTGTGTACTCATACAAAGGAAAAACCATATATCTGTGAAATATGTAAGAAGGCGTTCTCATGGGGTAAATATTTAAAAATTCATTTGCATACTCAAACAAAGTAAAAACCATATGTGTGTGAAATATGTAACAAGACATTCTCACGGGGTTATAGTTTAAAAACTCATTTGTGTATTCAAACAAAAGGAAA
The DNA here is from genome assembly GCA_019973935.1 of Trichonephila clavipes. NCBI lineage: Eukaryota > Metazoa > Arthropoda > Arachnida > Araneae > Nephilidae > Trichonephila > Trichonephila clavipes. Next base: position 182,601 of record BMAU01000912.1, on the reverse strand, counting down.
CCTACATGCCTGTGAAATATGTAGAATACCATTCTCTCACAGAAATTCTTTAAAAATTCATTTGTGCACTGATACAAAGGAAAAACCACAAATGTGTGAAATATGTAAGTTGGCATTCTCACAAGGTCGTCAATTAAAACTTCATTTGCGTACTGATACAAAGGAAAAACCATATGTTTGTGAAATATGTAAAAAGACATTCTCACAGGTTGGTCATTTAAAAATTCATTTGCTTACTCATACAAAGGAAAAACCACATGTTTGTGAAATATGCAAGAAGGCATTCTCAACAGGTGGTAGTTTAAAAATTCATTTGCGTACTCATACAAAGGAAAAACCATATATCTGTGAAATTTGTAAAAAGGCATTTTCACAGGTTGGTCATTTAAAAATTCATTTGTGTACTCATACAAAGGAAAAACCACATATGTGTAAAATATGTAAGAAGGCATTCTCACAGGTTGGTCATTTAAAAATTCATTTGTGTACTCATACAAAGCAAAAATCACATGTTTGTAAAATTTGTAAAAAGGCATTCTCACAGGTTAGTCATTTAAAAATCCATTTGTGTACTCATACAAAGGAAAAACCACATATGTGTAAAATATGTAAGAAGGCATTCTCACAGGGTGGTCAATTAAAAATTCATTTGCTTACTCATACAAAAGAAAAACCACATGTTTGTGAAATATGTCAGAAGGCATTCTCATGCAGTAGTAGTTTAAAAATTCATTTGCGTATTCATACAAAGGAAAAACCATATGTTTGTGAAATATGCATGAAGGCATTCTCACAGGTTGGTCATTTAAAAATTCATTTGCGCACTCATACAAAGGAAAAACCACATGTCTGTGAAATATGTCAGAAGGCATTCTCGCACAGTAGTAGTTTAAAAATTCATTTGCATATTCACACAAAGGAAAAACCATATGTTTGTGAAATATGTAAAAAGGCATTCTCACTGGTTGGTCCTTTTAAAATTCATTTGCGTATTCATACAAAGGAAAAACCACATGTTTGTGAAATATGCATGAAGGCATTCTCACAGGTTGGTCATTTAAAAATTCATTTGCGTACTCATACAAAGGAAAAACCATATATCTGTGAAATTTGTAAGAAAGCATTTCGATTTTCTACCAATTTAAAAATTCATTTGCGTATTCATACAAAGGAAAAACCACATGTTTGTGAAATATGTAAAAAGGCATTCTCACAGGTTGGTCATTTAAAAATTCATTTGTGTACTCATACAAAGGAAAAACCACATATGTGTAAAATATGTAAGAAGGCATTCTCACAGGGTGGTCAATTAAAAATTCATTTGCGTACTCATACAAAGGAAAAACCATATGTCTGTGAAATATGTAAGAAGGCATTCTCACAGGGTGGTCATTTAAAAATTCATTTGCGTACTCATACAAAGGAAAAACCACATGTCTGTGAAATATGTCAGAAGGCATTCTCATGCAGTAGTAGTTTAAAAATTCATTTGCGTATTCACACAAAGGAAGAACCATATGTTTGTGAAATTTGTCAGAAGTCTTATGCTCATTTGACTAGCTTAAATACTCATCTGCATGCTCATACAAAGGAAACACCTTATGTCAGTGCAATAGGTTAAAAAGCATTCTCCCAGAGTTCTAATTTATAGACTGATTTGCATATTCATACAAAGGAAAGCTATATGTCTGTGAAGTTTGTAAGGCCTTCTCTCAGGCGACACATTTACAATTACATTTCGTTCAAGAGACAAGCACTATGTTTGTTAAATTTAGTTAAAGGACTCTCTGTTTTCCTAGAATAGATATTAGAGATTCATTTGTGTATCCATACAAAGGAAAAAGTAGTTATTGAAAATATGTAAGACAGTTTTCTCCTAGAATCATTTACAATACCGTTTTCATATACATTTCCAGTTAAAGGCTCTGTGTGCATTAAAAGTGTTTTTCTACTAGAACTATTTTAAAAATGCAGTTGTGCATTCATACAAAGGAAGAGCATTGTGCTTGTGAAATTTGTCAGAAAGAATTTGATCATAGTATGTAATAAATATATTTAATGTTTTCATGTTAATTGAAAAATCTTGCGTTTTACATTTTAAGTTGTATAGTGCATATTTGTAAATAATGTTTAATGTGAAGCATAAAAATGTGTTTTTAAAAAATATATATAATTTGCATGAAATTGAAGTATTAAACATAAATTAAGGAGAATAGGCATCTGTGCATATATCTTTGTCTTTTAAGAGTATATAAAACAAACACAAATGATTATAACTTTTTTCAGTTACTTTCTCTGCTATATATTATTAGTAAGCATTTTATATATCTGAATTTTTCCACTTTTATTTAAAAATATATTTTATAGAATTTTTAAATGTATTTTAAAACTAAATTTTATGATAAATATAAACTAATACCCCCCTTTTTTTTTGCTTTACAACATATCAAATAAAAGTGCATAATTAAATTAAAATTTTTATTTAATGTGCTTTGGAATTCTTAAGTATTTAAGTTTCTATTATAAGGTTTGAGTTTAGGTATTGTTACAGATAGAGCTAAAACAGGTTTTTTTAATGTTATATATTATACTACGATTGCATTTTTAATTATGTGAAAAAAGAACTAAAATTTCATACTTATTTTAATAAATTATGGCATACTGTTTTATAAGTAAAAATGTTTCTTTTTTGGCTATGGAAAACTTAACATTTGTTAAGAATTATATAGGTATATTGTAAAATAAAATATGTGTGATTAATATATTGCTCTTAGTCGATCTTTTAGCATATTTCTGCTCCCATTAATTTTACATTTGCTATAAGCTGAAATTTTTGTTTATCTTGAAAAAAATAATGTTAACATTTTTTAAGGTAATCAATTAATAATTTAAATCATCACAGACAAATTGATCAGTTTTCAGTGAAAAATCATGTGAGGGAAATAACGTATTTGCTTTTGTAGAAGCTGTGGGAATTATACGTAACCTAAGTAATTTAAATATGTGTTAAGACATTTATTACATTATAACATTTATTAAGACATTTCATTTAGTTTTTTTTATATCATTTTTCTTATATTTCTCTTGTATATTAAGCTAAAGTCTATACACAAAAGACTCATCAGTGAAATAGCAATACCATCAGTATTTTTTATTTGTAATACCATGAATTTACCTGTTTATCAGAAAACTTTAAAGGTTTTTTTAAGCTGTGATGGACAAATATTTCCACAGTTACATAAACTATTTAAAATTTAATAGTTGCTAAAAAGTGAAGTTAATAATTACTAAATGTTTTAAAATTTCATTAATATAAAAGTATTGTGCAATAAATTTCACTAAATTTATGTTCATGTATCATCTGTGCACCAAATATACATCTTTTAATTTTAAAACATGTTTGATAAAAAAATGTTCAATACACATTGACCAATTTTAAGTTGAGTTTTTATGCTGTTATAATACTTGTAGCACTTGTGATATTTTATATGTCGAGTCAAAGTTTTTTAGTTATCTAAAATAAAAATGTATAATTTGTATTCACACTTTCAAAAAAATAATTTTATCTTACAAAATATTTTCTATATTTCAGAAATGTTTCAAAAATATTTAAAAAATGAAGAAAACTTTGTCTTTTTAAAAAATTTGAAGCTTGACTCTCTCATGAAATTTGTTAAATGTAGATGCTTGTGAATTTTTTTTTTTTTTTTTTTTTGGAATGCTGGAAATGTTGAACATTTTACATGCTGCAATGAGGAACTCTTCTGCTGGCACTTCCTGTATATAGTAAGTAGGGGTTTTACACCCCTTGATATTTTTGGATTTCCTTATACAGTGGGCCACGAAAGTGTTCGTACACTTACAATTTCTTATAAAATTTAATATTTTCGATTAATAAAAATTAATGTATTGCAATTGTGATTTTTTATGATATCTGCAACTTGTTCTTAATGGAATGATCATAATTAATTTTGTAAAAATAGTATAACTATTTTTTTAAAAAATTAATAATCAAAAAGCTACTAAAAAATTGCACCACAAAAGTCTTCGTACTCTTAATAAAAATATCAACTTTGCTTTAAATCTTGTATTTCTTTCTTAATTTACTACTTAGTAAGATATCTTTTAGTGTCCACAACAGCTTTTAAGCGTCTTGATATAGATTTAATCAGTTTTAGGTAATTTCTGCATCGATTTTCCTCCATTCTTCTGTGGTTATTGTTTTTACTTCACATTTTGTGTTTATTTGTCATGTTTTCTTTTTTTTTTTTTTACATCAAAATCTCACCAAATATGTTCTACTGGGCTAAATAAAGTGATTAAGGAGGTGTCTTCATGATTTGAGGACAGTTATAGAGACACCAGTAGCGTACATTGAGAGCAGTGCGCTTGGCGTCATTATCCTATTAAAAATGAAGTCATTTCCAATATCCAAATTTTGGGCGGATAATTTAAAAATTTTTTAAAAAATATTTAAATAGAGCTCATGATTCACAATATCAATAAAAAATACCTAATTCTGTGGCCGATTTACACCTCCATGCAAGAACACTTCCACCTCCATGTTTTATTGATCCAACTAGATTCTTGGGATTAAGTTTTAGAAAATTCAAAATTAACAGCAAATTGATTGGGATGGCAAATAATTCAACATTTTTGGTTCTGATGGGTCTATAATAGCTTTTGAATGAAAAAATAAGGAGTTTAATCCCATTAGTTTATGTGAAACAAGAACTAGTCCACCTCCATGCTTCAGCATTGAAGTGAAGGTGTTCTGGCGTGGGGGTGTAAATTGGCCTCAGAATTAGGTAATTTGGTATTTTTTGATGGTATTGTGAATCATGAGCTCCATTTAATTATTTTAAAAAGAAATTTTAAATTTTCCGCCCATTATTTGGATATTGGAAACGACTTCATTTTTTAATAGGATAATGACGCCAAGCGCACTGCTCTCAATGTACGCCACTGGTGTCTCTATAACTGTCCCCAAATAATAAAGACACCTCCTCAATCACTATATTTAGCCCAGTAGAACATATTTAGGGAGATTTTGATGTGGAGAAAAAGAAAACATGACAAATAAACTCATAATGTGAAGTAAAAACAATAATCACAGAAGAATGGAGGAAAATCGGTGCAGAAATTACAATTAACTGATTAGATCTATACTAAGATGCTTAAAAGTTGTTGTGGGTGCTTAAAGATATCCCACTAAGTACTAAATTAAGAAAGAGAAATGCAATATTTAAAGCTAAGTTGATGTTTTTGTTAAGTGTAGGAAGACTTGTGTAATTTTTTAGTAGCTTTTTGATTATTAATTATTATTTTTTATTAATCCATTGCTATGGACAAGTTCTACTTTGTAAACAACAACATTGAGCCGAACCCAGCCTTACTTATGGTGTAATATTAATCTGTTCAAAAACATCGAAATTTAACTTGAGTTTTTCAAACTTCTAATGCAAGTTTCTGAAACATTTTTAACTATATGGATAGAAGATGTGTGTGTGTTATCTGTAGATTTCAGAATTTTTTATTATTTATTTCAGTATCTTTGCCAAAATACCTTATAAACTTTTTTGTTCATTGGTTAACACAATTTCTTGCTTATCGCGTTTTATGCGATCAGTGGAATATTTAATATCAGAACATCTATTAACATAACTGTATTAGTTTCTTTATTATTTATCAAATGAAACGTAATGACAAATATTTCTGAAATATTTTTTATTAATTTTGTTTGGTATATCTTAAATTAAAAATATAAGTAGATACACTGCAAGTATACTTATTTCTACTTATAAAACTTCATTATAGTTATTGTTTTATATTTTTTGCCGATTTCTATAGAAAAATAATAATAAATATGTCAAAAATGCTTTTTATTTTCATTTTGTTAATTTTTGGCTAGAGTAAGATTAATCAGTGTGTTTGATTTCTGAATTGTATGCACTTATTACACCCTAATAGCTTTTATAGTGAAAAGTACTGATAAATACGTAGAAAATGCATTTAAGTATTTATACTTCTTTATTCTTACTGTACTGTTAGACTAGCTAGTACATTTAATTAGTGAATTGTTCATCCACATTAAATTTAATTTCTTTCTTGTCCTTATAAAAATAATGTTTGAAAAATTTTCATTATTTCAATTTTGTTGAATTTTTTGCCAATAAAGATTAATTATGCTAATTTAGATTAGCAATAATTTTTTATAGTTATTTAATCAGCATACTGAATTTATAATATGTATTGTATTTAATAAATTATATCATGTTTAGAAAAATTGCAATAATATATATATATATATATATATATATATATATATATATATATATATATATATATATATATATATATTAATATCTTAATTTATATGATTTGTAGATCATGTCTTGTGATTATATGGAAAGAGAGAGAGAATATCAAAGGCTTCATGAATTTATATAGTAGGAATTTCAATATATTTTACGACATTCATTGTTTTTAATTATTTTGAAAGTAACTGTATATTTTAAAAATGTATATTTATACCTTTCTTATAATAAGGCATTTAAACTCTTGCTATTTGAAAATTTCCAATTCTACTTCTTTACATTTATTTGTTACATTTAAAATTAGCATTTTTTCAGATTAGAAGTTTGTTTTCATGTTGTAGCATTTGTGACTTCTACTGACAGATTTTTCATTGTCAAGTAATGGAATATGATGAAAATTATTAGAATTTATAAAAACTAATTATTAATATGTTTTTCAATAAATATATTTTGCCAGAAACTTAAAATATTATTTTTAACTTAGGCTTTAAAAAATTAAAATCATCCCTGTTTATTGTAATTCTAATATGTATATAATTTTGTACAGTCAAAATTCCCCCACGACGGGCTGCTAAAAGTGGAAATCACTGCAAAGTAGCAAGTTTGGGTGCTTATGAGAAGGGGCACAGACTGGATAGTGTCAATGAACCAGCTCTGTTGCTGTTTATCATTAGTACACATGTAATTAAATTCATTGGTTTTGTAATGTTTGAGTCTTTTTAATTCTGTCAATGACAAATTTTTGGTAAAAGATTGAGATTGAATTTTACAAACTGGTTAATGAAATATTATATGTTCACATATAAATAAACAGAAAATGAAATAAAAAAAAATTCAAAACATTCAAAATAAATGTATTTGGTTATCTTCATAAAAAAAGTAATACAAAGATAAATACACTTTTAATTACAGTAAATTAAGAGTATCTAATGATTTTTTACTACCATATTGAACAGTATAATGACATTATTTGCATGCATTGGAATAGTATATTTTTATATGTAAGCATTTGAAATATAAAGTGGTTACTTGTTTAGTTTGTATATCCACTTCATAGCAGACCTTCCCTTTTTGTGGCAAGTAGTCTTCTACAACCTTGGCCAATGGAAATTTAAAAAATTACTAATTCACCATTATTTTGAACTTCATGGTGTTTATTTACTATTTAAGCTACATATTATTCTATTTGAATTACGGACTGCTTATTTTCAATGGCTAACAGAATGGTGGGGTTATAAGGATTCAAATCTCTCCCATAGAAGCAACAAATTTTTAGTTAAAATATCATGCCTAGGTGCTTTCCTTAACATTTTTTAGAAATATAACCTCTCCCATGAAATAAGTCTGTGTATGCCACTTTTTATTTCCATTTATTTGAATTATACAATTTCTTTTTAGCAATTTAAATTGGATAAGGTTGATCTGCATAAAGTGTTTATTTGCAGTTATTTGAATAGCATATTATTAATTATTACTTTGTAGCTAAGATGTCATTTTATAGATGTAGTTTGCTTTGTAATTGTAAATGTTTATGTGTTGAGTTCCTTTGTTTTGAAATATTCTAATTTCAACAATGCGAGGCAGAAGTTCTGTATGTATCATCTCCATATAAGTCTGCACATTTCACCCAGATCAATTAGTTTATTTCTTCCCACGAAGGTCATGGCCTTGATCATAGCTGAGCTATGTTTACAAGTATTGTTACATGTAACATTCTTTACACTATGAAGAGAAGGGCCATTTTTATTTTCATTGCAAATATTTGCCTCATTTCAATGCTCATTTTGTAAATATTATTCCAAAGTTTTTATAAAAGATTTCCTTATTTTGTTATTATAATGACTAAGTTTACTTTCAGCTGTGTGTGTGTGTTTGGGTGGTTCAGTTTTCTGTAAATGCAGTAGTCATATTTGAATTTATGTACTTGCAAATGATTTGCACATTCCAGTTCATATATACCTATATTACTAAAGAATTATTTGAAGAATTTTTAAATCATATATAATGTGGCAATTATAAAATTAATTACTAATGACAATTGAAATACAAGCATTCATATTAATTAAAATGTTAAAAATTCAATTATTTGATTAAATTAAGATCAAAATAATTGTATTTCAATATTGAAAGCAAAATGTTGCATATTATCTTATATTTCATATAATACTAAGTAAAGTTAATATTTAGAACAATTTTTTTTAATAGTTTCAAAATTTAAAATTGAAAAGAATATAAATTTTCCATAATATTAAAGGAGTTATCCTGTTACAAATGACTCAATTAAAATTTCATTTCTATGAAAATCAGGATACATTACTAAAATGGAACAAGAACTGATTGAAGTATTAACAGATTCTGAGTTAAAATTCAGGTATGAATTAGATCAGGGGTGTCCAACTCAAATCACCTTGTGGGCCACTTCAGAAAAATATTATAATCTCGCGGGCCGCTCATAAAAATATGTACCTTTATATCAGATTTGGAAACAAAAAAATATTTATTGAGGGAAAATTTAAAACAGAATGAATTATTATTACTGTTTTCTTTATTTCTCATGTATACAGACACATATACTATATTAATGTTTTTATAATATAATAATGCAATGATCAAATAATGTTTAAAATAGTAGGGTTGCCATTTCCTTGAAAATTTCGGTGTTTCTTTTGAATTGATTTTTTGTTACTTGTCGAAATTTGATAGTGCTGTCATTCACAACCAATTAAGTATACATTGCCCTTTATCTTAACCATCCTGATTTTTTTTTTAAACTTAAAAAAAAACATCTCTGACTGCCTGTTGCATTTTGGGCACTCCAAACAGAAAAGGAGGAGGAGAAATGAAAGTCGCACACACATAGAATCATGTGCCATCCATAGTAAAGGATATGCATAAAATGCAATTTGGAATTTATAAAAAAAGTAATTTACTATAGAAAATTAATAAAATATAAATATATTAATAAAATATATAATATAAATCTATTTTAATCTAAAGGACATTTCTATTATCAAAAAAGATTTATTTTAAAACAAGAATAGGTAACAGGCAAATATATTGTAGATTTATATATTATTATAATATGCTTAATGAACACTTTTTAAATAATGAATCTTTTAAAAAAATAGATTTGTCACATAATGAAATTAGTAATCGTATTATTGCTTTTTATAAAAAATTAGGTCTTTGTGTTCCTAAAATTAAGTTTCCATATATATTTTTAACACCAAAATTCCATAAAAGTCCTGTTAAATTTAGAACTGTGACAAATGGTTTTAAACATATATTACCACTGCAGGCAAATTACTTCATAATATTATACAAAACTTTATTAATCAGTAATGTAATAAAGCTATAACTAAAAATAGTAAAGATATTATAGATTTTTTCAAAAATAAAAATATTTATTCAGTTTATAGTTATGACTTTGAAGATCTTTTCAATTCCATTGATATCAATGATATTATTAAAGTAATTTTAGAAAACCACAGTATTTATAATCTTAATATTAATTTTAACAAATTTAAAACTCTCATAGATTTTGTCTTAAAAGAAAATTACATTAACTTTTTTTTTTAATGGTTCATTATATAAACAATACAAAGGATTACCACAAGGAGGCCCAGCAAGCAATAGTTTTGTTAATTTATATTTACACTTTTATGAATATAATTATATTATTAATAATAACTATTACATTTTTAGATATATTGATGATTTAATTATTTTTGGTAAAAATGATAATTTAAATCCCAATATTAATTTTTATCCAGATTACCTAAACTTAGTTAAAATTAATAATAATCCAATTAAAACTAATTACTTAGATGTAACATTGTACATTAAGGATTTGAAATAAAGTGCCTTACTGGAATTTCAAATTTATCAATACTTTATATATAGAAATATTATTTTTAACTATATTTATCGTAATAATGTTTTAGTTAGTGATAAAGCTAATATTTATTTAAACATTAATAACTTTATCAAGCAATGTATAAGACATGGATATCCTGCTGACTTTCTTTACAATTATATTTCTAATAGTTCTTAATGTTATACAATTTGTATTAATAAAACTAATTATACAATTTTTAAATAGATGGCGCCACATGTTTAATAATTCAATAATTAAATATTCCTAGGATTCATTTATATTTTACACTAATATTTATATCAATATATATTTATGATTTTTTAAAAGTATATACATATATATATAGAAACTTTATATTAATCTATCATAATTTAACCTTATGCGGAACTGCTTTCCCTCTCTTGTATTTGGCGGGAAACATAACCAGTTGATACACTCCCGAAGTAAGTCTTACTATCTACGTTTTGCATCGAATTTAAATGTATAATGTGAATACTTGTGGACTACGATTTTATAATTATATTTTATTAGTTTAGTGATTTTATTATAATGTTTAAATTCCTCCAAATGTTATTCTTTCCTTTCCTCTTGGTACATAGTATGACAAACTACAGGTGAAGGTTGTCTAGCCCTAAAACTCGTTTAAACGTGCAATCTTGGTTCCTGAGGCCAGGAGTTTGTTATTGTACTATTGTGTCTATTTCTTTCTATTTAGTATAGTTATCTTAGGTTCTAACTATCTGTGTGTTTTTTTATGTTTTGGATTATATATATATATATGTATATAAATATCCCCTCAAATGAAAAAACTTAAAAACCTGATATTAAAAATTTTTTAAAAAAAGAGTCGGCGGGCTGCAACTTACGTACTGGCTGGCCGCGTTTTGGACACTCCTGAATTCGACGATTCTCCACAACATATTTGAGGGAAAAGTCTTTAACATAAAACAGAAAAAATTGGATGATTAACATGATAAATAAATACACACACATTTACAAATAACCATAGAACCCAACTTTAATTTTTTGTCCAAAACAATCTACATCTTTGGTATCCAGCTCCAAACTGCATTGGGCTTCTCTCTCTCTCTCTCATTCCTAATTCCTTCAATTAATGGAAAAAATTTCTGCAAGAAGGTTTTTTAAAAGTAAAATTTATAAATAAATATTTATCAGTCAAAAAATTCATAATGCAATTTAAATTAAGAATAAATTGAAAACAAATTGTGATTGTAATTTTTCAGTTTAACAAATATGCATGAATTAAATAAATATGCAAATTAGTGCAATTAATTTGATTTATTTATGATGTTAATAAAATCTGAACTTACTAAATAAGTGAGAATTCCGCACATTCCTACATTTCATGAAGCTTGATTCTCCTTACAGGCCAATATTCACGGGACATAATCGGGATATTCTGAGCAATCAAGTTTTTCTACAAAGTTTAATTCCTGTAATATAATGAGCATTGCTTAATTCATGATATCTATATTAATAATAGTTGACTATGCACACAGTGGCGGTGCGAGACTTAACTTTAATGTGGGCAAGACACATTTCGGGAGGATCTCTGGTGGCATAAGAAGAGGGTTTATAAAATAAAAAAAAAACAATTTTTAATCATAAAGAAAAAAACAAATTTTCTACTTATATTTATTTGGCACAATAAGAAATAATGAAGAAAAAAAAAGAAATTAAAGAAACAAAAATTTTCTACTTTTAGTTTTGCTGATATAATGATTGGTTCATAATTTATCTTAGATGCTAAATCATCTTCAATAGATAAAACTGCCAAAGCTGAAAGTCTTTCCTGGCCGATTGTATTTCTTACACAATTTTTTATCAGTTTTGATTCTGAAAAGCTTCTCTCAGCAGAAGCGGTACTTACAGGTATTATTAACAAAATTCGAAAGACAACTTAAGTATTTGAGAAAATTTCTTTCAGATCGTTCTCTATGACATATTTGAGCAGAATTTTCACGTCTGTAATGGTATTAGTTATATGTGAGATCATATTTTGTGTGTAATTCTTCATATGATTCGTAATGTTGGAAGTCACTACTCTCACCTACTTGCAGGACTGTGGGTAAATCTTGACAGTTTTTCAGTATTTGCTTTTTTGGAATATTTTTTAACTTTTTAAAATCATAGAGAATACCAAAATTTTCAAAATGTTGATTTACAGGTATAAATCCTCAATCCATATTGCTTACCACATAATCAATATTGATATTAAAAAAGTGTTTCATAACGGTTTTTGACACTCTTTAGGTTGTTCGCCGATTTCATAATCAAATATTCTTTTCTTTTTGACTACCCTTTTATTTTAAAAGTGTGTTGGGGGGCAAATCATAACTGTTTTCCTAATAAACTTACGAGCGTCAGACAAGCATTTTTCGAATCCAATTTGTCGATACGCTTTGATCCAGCTACAAAATGTACGCAAATGTTCAAGAGTAATAAATAAATGGGCTTGTGTACGGATTGCTATAATTTGCTTATGACAGTGCTTCTCAAACTTTCAATATTTCCGTCCCGATATTCAATCATAATTTTCATCACACACCCCTACCATACAATAACAATGTATAGAATTCAATAATATTATACTTTGACGCTAAAATTACAATACGATTTTAACCTCTTATGTGACATCGGCGTGTATAAACATCTCACAACAAAAGCGTTAACTGCCCTTAACGTATATATACGTCTTTTCTGGCACTGCTATCCATAAAGTTATTCCGAAGACTTTGGAATGCGATGAAGGACCTTGACAGTGTCTGTGAAGGATTTACTTATTTCAGAGGACTTGCTTATTATATACATAGATTCCTTTTCTTCTCCCTCAATACATCCCACACGCGCGCCTACGTGGGAAACAGTGACATTTGGAAGCGAACTTTTCATCGGCAGTTAAGGGATTCATTAGAAACCCCACAAGTTATCAAGATGAGTGTTAGTTTTTGTGTATGACCCCATGTGGTCACTGGTAATTATTTAACTTGTTCCATAACTTAGTATTGTTAAAATTAACTATAAAACAAACTGTGCAGTACTGATACATTTATTGGTGTATTACATTAGTGTAAATGTGTACTTTATTTTTTATCATGTCAGAGTGTATTTTGTTTGTTGTCAGAGTTAATCTTTTTAAGCGATCTTTTTTCTTTCGTCATTTCAATATGATCGCCCTCCCCTCTCGTAGAATTATCACGCCCCTCTAGGGGGCACCCCACAGTTTGAGAAACGCTGACTTACGGTACTGACACTCGTTAGTAACTCATACTATACATGCAATGATACGATAAATTCCACACTAAATATTTAAAAGGAAATCGCAATCACTGAGTGTCAAATTGTTCCGTTTGGTTTTTAAGTTTTCTATGCATACAACAACATCATCATGATGCGGCGTTCACCGACTCGATTCTGCTTTCCCACCTTGTGCCTGATAAAGAATTAATAGTAAGCTTTAATTTATCTTTGATAATTTCCCAGCGTTTGCTGGATCTTGAAAATAGCAAAATAATCTTCTGAATAGAACCAAAGCATGTTTTTTTTTTTTTTTTTTTTTTTTTTTTTTTTGCTATTGGCGAATTAGCTGCGTCTACCAACAACAAATTCCAGCTATGACAACCACAAGGTAGGAAAAATTCCCTGGGATTTATATTTAATATTCGATTTTAATTCCACTAATTTTTTCCTAGATCTCCCGGTATTGCATGTGGCCGCGGTAGCCGAGTGGTATAGGTATCGGACCGTGGCTTGCTTTGTCACGGGTTCGAGCCCAGTACCACTAAAGACCCGCCGTGTAGGGCAGCGATGCACGTTAAATCTGTCGAGAGCTGAAACGTCCTCCCGTTGGTGTGGTGTGGTAGTTAGGAGAGGGGGGGTGCCAGCTCAGGTGTCGTCCACGTCACTTGACCATGGTTCAAAATTACGTGGTCCATCGCCAAAAGCCCTCGTGTAGCTGAACAGTGCGACGTTAATATTCAATCAATCAACCCGGTATTGCATAGATCAAATATTCTCCAGTCATTTCAGTGACAGGAAGAAATACGATCAAGTTTTCTTCTATACTTCCAGCTGATGTACTACAACCGGGGTGGGCATTAAGTCGATCACGATCGACCGGTGGACCGCCAAGACATTTTGGGGTGACCGCCTTGATATAAAATCTTAGACGCGCATACTAAAAGAAACACTGGTGTTTACCAAGATAATGAAAACACCCGTGAATAAAACTCCAAACCAAATTTGAGAGACGTTTTCAAGAATTCACTAGACTAGAACCCCACAAAAGTTGCATTCATGGGTTATTCATTTGGCAATATTGATGTGAAAAATATAGCTAAATATACACACTAGCTAGAAAAGTCTGCGTTCACGTACTATTGCTTACATGAACAGTGAAAAAAAAGTTTAAAAAACAAATTTTAATTAGATTTTATTTAGTTCATTTTAAGTATTCAGAATAACAAAAGTAAATTTGGTTTGCCTTCATACATTTTAAAATAAAGACAGGTTTGTAACGATAATAAAACAAAAATCAAGCAGAAAAAGTCTGCGTTCACTGTTTTAGTGTAGTAACTATAAAAATTATTTAAAAAGAGAAAATTAGCTATTTAGTAGCTGGTTGGTTAATCTCATCATTTGTGAGCCTCCTGAAGTCGTTTCGGCATTGCGCTAACAAATCTTGGGGGTTTTTTCAGCACTTATCTTTTCCCATTGGTCCTTAAGAACACTCTTCAGCATATCCTTGCTAGATACATTGTGTGTTGACGAATCCTGCGCTCCAACAAACATCAAAGGTGCTCTGTAGGATTCAAATCAGATGATTGTGGGGCTATGTGCAGTTGATTTGGGACTTTATACTAGAGCCAAAGTTTCACAATCTCAGCGGTGTGCTTAGGATCGTTGTCGTGTTGAAAACGAAACGATTATCCTAAGCCGAGTTTGAGGGCACTTTCCTTTAAATTGTTTTTTAGGACATCAAAGTAATCATATGTGTTCACATAATTGATTATATATGCTCCAACTTGCCAACATCATTGCTCACCATGCTCCCACACACCATTACTCCACCGCCGCCGTGCTTTACCGTTGGTACTAAATGCTCTTTTTGAAGCGCTGTGCAAGGTTTTCTGCAGACTAATTTACGACCTTTTATGCCGAAGGTGCAAAATTTGCCCTCATCAGAGAATATCACAGTCCTCCAGAGGCTTATATATATGATCTTTATCAAAAGCTATCCGCTTAAGCTGGTTGGTCATTGAAATACAAGGTTTTTTAGGAACCACTCGACTACGGTATCCGACCTTTTTCAAGATTTTTCTTGCACTATATCCGCCCAAATATATATTTTTGTTAAACTGCTCATGAATGTCTGTTGCTATTTAAGTTGCAGACAAACATGTGGATTTTTTTTCACCATTGATGTCATACTTCGTTTTTCTCTGATTGTGAGTAGATGGACGACTTTAACTCTCTAACCGTATAGCACGGAAAATTCCGTCAGTGTGAAGATGCTTCGAAAATGGACTGCACGGATTTTTCTACCTTCAAGTAACAATTTCAAAAGCGGATTAGCCGCACTTTTCTGAAATCCTTTCCCCCTTTTAAGGTTTAACAACTTGAAAGATAATGAGGGACGGAGGAAGCAACACAGCAGGAGTTTTATGGCTCGCAGGGAACCCCGTGTTTTGACCCTTCGGCAATCGTAAAAAATCGAGGGGGAATTTCTTTAGACCCCAGGAAGTGTTAATTTGTTACCTCGTTTTTTTAAAGTTTTGTAAAGTCCCAACGCATAAGTAAAATATGTTACAGTTCCCTTTTGGTTTCATATTAATTTGAAACTGTAACAAGTTGAGGCGTGTCAGTGCAATCTGCTATTTTATATATAGTTAGACAAATTATCTTTTTTTTAAGTATATTCTTTCTCTTCATTTTTCTTATTTTAATCAAAGATTTTAGTTTTTGAAACATGATTATTTTATTATAAGATACCGAAAAATTAATAAAACACCAAACTCTTTAAAATTTGGAACCTTTTCAATTTTCCAACCACTAAAAATGAATAAATTTAAGCTTCATCAAATCATTTGAAACATTTTCTTACACTTTGATAAAAATAATAACGAAAAAAAACTAATTAAGATTTATTAGTTTTTTTTTTAGATTTCAAAGCCTAAGTGTTCAGGGAAGTTTAAGTACAGTGCCTGGTTATATATTGTTAAAATACACCGAATTATATTTGAATTTTAAGTGCTTGAACTTCAGTTTACATCAAAGACAACATGAATGAAGATTTTCACACATTTTTTTTATAACATGAATGTTTGAATAAATGGTAATCAAAAATATACGGGGGAAACATTTACAGTAGACATTTATGCATATAAATAAACATAAAATCAATTTTAAATTCGAGCTATTGAAAAACATTCGAATTATATATTGTTCAAAAATATCTATACAAAATACCTCAACATTTATCTTTTTAAAGGCTAACTGAATACGTAATTAAAATCTGGATATTTTTGAAATCTCGACCTTATAAAGCTAGAAATTTTATGTTAGAAATTCCATTTGAAATTTCGAAAAAAATGCATCGCGCAGTTAAAAATTATTTACCATAAGTTTTAGCAATTGTTTGAGTATAATAAAAATTTCAAATTTTATTATATAGCTTCTTTGGTATCTTTTAATATATTTCGGCCGCGGTAGACGAGTGGTATAGGTATCGGAACGTGGCTTGCTTTGTTACGAGTTCGAGCCCAGTACCACTAAAGACCCGCCGTGTAGGGCAGCGATGCACGTTAAATCTGTCGAGAGCTGAAACGTCCTCCCGTTGGTATGGCTTGGTAGTTAGGAGAGGGGGGTGCCAGCTCAGGTGTCGTCCACGTCACTTGACCATGGTTCAAAATTACGTGGTCCGTCGCCAAAAGCCCTCGTGTAGCTGAACAGTGCGACGTTAATATTCAATCATTCATTTAATATATTTCGAATATTTCATACAATTCGGTTGAAAACCGCATGCTAAGAGCAAAAAATATACTAAAAAAATTGATGAATATACAATTACAATAAATTCTTACATAGAAGCAAAACTGAGAAGCGCTAAAGCGTAGGAATGAAAATTTTTGAGTATATCTGAAGTAGTTTTCGAAATATTTATTTTAAAGTTCAGAAAATTTGTCTGCGTTATATGTTATACTTAATATTAATTAAATGGTTAAAATAATATGTTAATATTAGTCATGTAATCGTTTGATGACACATTCATATACTAATAAAAATTATCATGGTCATTGATGCGAATGTCAAGAATTTTATGTAATTTTAAATTCAGACATTAAGATATTGATGTAGAAAATATAAAAAGACCATCTAAAATACATGAAAAATGCAGTTTGCTATAAAATGATCTTGACAAACAAAATCCGGCATTTTCACTTACTATGGCAGAGCCGGCTTAGTCAGGGGCGATCTGGAAAAACAGAGAGAGAACCGCGGTTTTGATGGATGCCGCTCTAGCTTTTAAAGTTCCCAGGAAAAATTATATATATATATAAATTACAAATGCAAAAATAAATCTTGTAATTTTCCATGCATTTTTATAACAACGAATTGTGGAATTGGCTTCCAATGCATTGTGTTTGACAATATGTAAGGTAACCAACCGTACTTTAGATAGATTTGTACTACTTTTTCGTAACCGTATTCCTTTTAAAATTAATTCGTGCAGCCGAAATACACCTTTTGCACCCTTAAAAATTTATGTAAACTATAACGGTTAATTTTAATTTATGCAACTTGTGAAATGTTCATAATTAACCATTTCCGTCTAAATAGTTTACATGAAAAAAAAAGTTTGGACTCCCTCATTCATTAGGGATTTATATAAGATTCTAACATTAAATTTTATTTTTCTCCGAATAAGATCGAGTGGTAGTGCATCGTGCTTCCACACCACAGGTCTGGGGTTCTCTTAACGGGCTGCGCAAGGTCGACTCTGCCTTTCATCGCCGCTACATTGGGTCGATAAATGAGTACCAAGCTTGCATCGGGTCTTAAACACTGAAGGTCTCTGTTCAGACAGACCACCAAATCGGGACATCTGTTCATGCACCTCAGCGTCCAATGGTCACGTGTATTATGATGGGCACAGTAGTTCCTGGCCCTCATGGATTGTTGTGCCACTGAGTTTGAGGATTACCTCACTTTGGGGATACCCCTTAGATAAACATGTATTTCCACTCATTTGCAATTAAACATTTTTCTTTCAATTACGTTTATTTCAGAAGGAAGTTTGATTTTTCAAATGTATTTGCTTAATAACATGTATATTTGTGTATTATATTAAAAATTTGATCAATCCAAAATTACATGTTTTTAGCTC
This sequence comes from Trichonephila clavipes, assembly GCA_019973935.1. Lineage (NCBI taxonomy): Eukaryota > Metazoa > Arthropoda > Arachnida > Araneae > Nephilidae > Trichonephila > Trichonephila clavipes. The sequence goes on along the minus strand of BMAU01000912.1, from coordinate 164,000 downwards.
CTCTAAAAGCTTTTAGGATTTTACAACTGACCTTACAATCCATATACGTTTTATAGTAGTATATTTAAAAATGATAAGGACATTTTTACGACTGTGTGAGCTGTTATGCCTCGTTTATAAATATAAAAAATTGCATTCAGCTACAGTTTTTAAAATGTACAGAAATAAGTGGAGAAACAGGATACTTACATATTATGAATATTTTTGACTGCAGAGTAAGATATATTTATATTTCAGTTTCTTTACAATTTGAATAGAAGTTGTAAGCCACACATTTTGCGAATAGTTTGATATTGAGTATAAACCCATAGGCTGTTTAATATTGTAAAGTGTTTTACTTTGATACCAGCACACATTAAAATAAGGCTTATTTGCAGTTATATGATCAGCTTCAGTGATATTTAAATTTTCAAAAATAGTCTACACGTACGAAAACATTCTTTCACAACCGCACACCACATCTCTCTCTCTCATACTATATTTTCCCTACAGCAGGAAATATTTGTGTATACTGAAAAATTTAATACAGGGTACATTTCCAAGTGTTAAATTTGTTTTTAAAATTTGGTATGAATACATTGTGGAACTGTCGGTTAACTTCACTGAACAAAATTGTTTTAAGTGTACTGTTTTGAAAGACAAGATTAATTAGGGAGAACTTTTCTCACAATAGAATTTGTAATGACTGAATTGTGTGAAAATGTAGTTATCGATGTGTGACATTTTTCCTTGTAATAAAAGAAACAGAAAGATAAGAAATTTAACTTGAGTAGAAAATGTTTAGAAGTACTGGCATGCGCATTTGAAGAAGTATATCCCCCATTAAAATTAAAAATTATTGACTGAATGTGTGTTATGTCCATCACAAATGCCGATGTAGAAAAGATATTTTTATTTAATACAAGGAGTTCGAAAAGGAGAGCACTAGGAATGAAAATTTAGATTTTTTCCGAAAAATATTCAGTTAACATAAAAATATCATTTATATGATTTAAATTTAAATAAATTAAAAGTATTGAAATCATTTTTTATGTTATTCTAAATTAAAAATATAATTGAATAGAGAAAGATATGTTTTATTTCATAAATATATGCATTATTAATTGTCTTATTGTTAAAAAAAAAGATAGGGCCTTTACTCTTTTTACCTCATAACTTTTTTTAAATACAGGAAAGTGAGCGCGTTTTCTTACTCTCATATTCAAAAATGAATACAGGATGCTTTTTTCTAGTTCAAATCGCAATACCAAAAAATATTTTTTTTTAATTTTTAAAAAAAAAACAGAAAAATAAATTTTGTTTGAAGAAAATATAACTATTTTTCAACTTTTAACACGCCATTTATTTCATGTTTTTTTACCCTGCATTTTAATTTAATTTTACTGTGACTGAATCTATGGGGAAAACGAGAGTGTGGAACTACGGTTTTCATACAAGATTGCCCAAGGCAACAACAGCTAGCTGTAAACGATTGCTATCCTGGTTCTTACTGATTAAAGTCGCCGAACCAAGTCATAAAGTTGTCCCCTTTCGACCTCCCAAGTTTTAAAAGGGGGAAAGAATTGAAGTCTGTTGCATTTTTGAAGGGAATAGCAATATAAGAGTAAAACGTTTTCGGAATAACTTTTCAGGAGGAAGGTATCCAGTTAGAGGGTTAGAGTTTTGGATGTGTAAACTCTTGTAAAGGGTGTTTTTTTAGAGGTATAGAACTTTAAATTGCAATAAAACAACGATGTATTATTCGATGGACATGAATTTTTTTTATTCGAAAGATAATCTTGTGGCATTACATTTTAAATATGATTTCTGGCATAGGACTGCCACGGCTGGCTCGAATGTAGTCCAATCTGGACGTCCAATTTTCGGTGACTTTTTCCAACATTTGTGGCCGTATATCGGCATTAACACGGCGAATGTTGTCTTCCAAATGGTCAAGCGTTTGTGGTTTATCCGCATAGACCAATGACTTTACATAGCCCCACAGAAAATAATCTAGCGGTGTTAAATCACATGATCTTGGAGGCCAATTCACAGGTCCAAAACGTGAAATTAGGCGGTCACCCAACGTGTCTTTCAGTAAATCGATTGTGGCACGAGCTGTGTGACATGTTGCGCCGTCTTGTTGGAACCACAGCTCCTGGACATCATGATTGTTCAATTCAGGAATGAAAAAGTTAGTAATCATGGCTCTATACCGATCACCATTGACTGTAACGTTGTGGTCTTCATCGTTTTTGAAGAAGGATTCCACCAGCCCATAAAGCGCACCAAACAGTCAGTTTTTCTGGATGTAACGGTGTTTCGACATACACTTGTGGATTAGCTTCACTCCAAATGCGGCAGTTTGTTTGTTGACGTAGCCATTCAACCAGAAGTGCGCTTCATCGTTAAACAAAATTCGCTTATGAAAATCAGGAACAACGGCAATCTCGTTTTGGGCCCATTCGACGAATCTACGCCTTGCTTGATCATATTTAAAATGTAATGCCACAAGATTATCTTTCGAATAAAAAAAATTCATATCAATCGAATAATACATCGTTGTTTTATTGCAATTTAAAGTTCTATACCTCTAAAAAAAAACACCCTTTAGATTTAAAGTTATAAATAATATGCTGGATAGATGAATACTGCCGTCCAACGGATCTGGCTATATCCCGACGACTTTTTCCATCTTTTCACATTGATTTTACGCTCACTGGTACTAATTTCCTTCCTTTTATTTTCCATGTCTTTGAATTGCTTCGTATCTCACAAAACAACAATTATTGCGTCACAATTTTCTTAAGTTATTTTACTTGATAACTAAATGCAAAAACTCTGTTGCCTGTTGATACAAATTCCAAGAATATTCAAATAGTGAACGCAGACTTTTTCTTCCTACTATTTGTGTACTTTGCTACAAAAATCCCGTTATCCTAAGTAATTTTAATTCAAGATTAACGAATTCTTGCATGCTCAATATATAGATAACAGTAAACAAATACGTGAAAAAATTTTTAGAAAAAAAATTATATTTCTATTAAATTTTACCTTTGCTATATGATTTCTTATGGGTGAACGCAGACTTTTTCTACCAAGTGTATGTTACATGTTTTCTTTATCTCTCGAGGGAAAAAAAAGAAAGAAGAAAAAAAAACCCGAAGCTTTTCTCTTTCAAAAGGACGTAATTTGTAAAGAATAACTTTTGGTCGAAGTAAAGTATCCCAATTTTAAAAAAGCTGCAATTCATTTAACATCGTTCTTTCGCTCTACCTACCTGTGAGAATCTACATTTTCTCTCTCAACGAAGAATATAATTAAGACAACATATTCCCGTTTCACAGACGTCCACTTAGAATCCAGTGTAAGATTAGCAGTTAGTAATAATATACCGAGGTATTCAAGATTGGGGCAGATAATACGAAGACTAAGTCGTCTATTGAGACTATAACCATAAAAACTAATTTTAAGGGAAAATTACTTAATTGTGATGTATTGTGAATTGTTTGAAAGTGCATCATTTGTTATTAAATTTTTAGGTATAATTATTATTTTTGTATTTTGCGTTTTACTTAAAACGTAGTTTTAAAAAAGTAAGTTTTGTTTTTCTGCTGTAGTTATGTAGGTAAGTATACACATTCTGTATATATTATTTTTGTAATACAAATATTGTGTTGTGCTTTTTTTTTTTTTTTTTTTTGCTTATCACAACTACGTCACATGGTGGACCGTGACACCTTGAAAAATTAAAAGTAGACTGTGCCATGTAAAAGTCTGCCCACCCCTGTACTACAATATCTACAACATCTTAAGTGTTAAATTTTACTACAATCTCTAGAGCAGTCCAGTAAAAAAGAATAATATTTTCCCTATTTTATCCTACCAATCACTTCACAGTTTGATATGCTTATGTTCAATTCATTTTGAATATCGTGGCTTAGATAATGGAGTACAAGTTGTTAATTATCAGTGTAATTTATATGTTCCGTAACGTAGGATGATATTTAAATAAGTCTATGAAGAGTTTCCGGAATTCTTCGTCTCTTCATCTATTTTGTGAGAAAGATTCCCTGTGATTTCTAAACACCAGATTATGATAGGCTAAGAAATTTATTATATAAATTAATCTCTCACACTAAGTGTAACAATGCTTTTAAAATTCAAAGATTCACTTTTCGTTTTTCTCTGTGTAATGTCTCCCCCGTGCTTTATTCTCTTCTCTAATGTTATCCATTAGAACATATAGACCATATGTTCTTTAGTATTCTCATGTCTGTGTAAAATACTACTTAAATGTTTCCAGTTACATCAGCCTTCCTGTACCATTTGAGTTTGTGAATTGACAAATAGTCTGGAAAACAGAAAACTTTATTTTTAGTACTTGAATAAACCAACCAGCGGCGACGTTGAATTTCACAATTATTTAGTTTGCTTGAGAAATAAAAATTAAAAAAAAATATCTTTGATCATCATCTTTAGGATAATCATCACTGTTATTTATTTGCTGTGTAGGACCGCTTTGAACTATATTATGACTGGCGAGTATCTTTCATAGGAAACGTACACAATCCCGGGTCAAAAAATAAAATACCTGAAAAGTACTTGTTTCACTACGTCTATGTCGTCTCTCTGTTCACAGGCGAAGAACTAATCTCAATCTCTTCTACTTCCTTGTGGCTTACCTGTATGGTACTCAACGTAAACACAGAAATCTCAGCGTCAGATTATAATTGCCAAGTTTTTTATCCTATTTTTATTTTCGATTTTTGTTGTTCTATATCGATAGTCGGTGCATCTGGAGTAACTTCAAAATTGAATGGAGACTCGGATATGTATAAATGTTGAGGAATCGAAGGAACCGATTCATTTGATTCTGTACTGCCAGATTCAGTCTGACCGAGCAATTTCATCATACCTGAACTTTAAACATGGTTAGATACAATTATTTCCGCTTTTCTTTTTGTATTTGCTGCACCCGATTCCCATTTTCTCAGTTTATCTCTACCTCTCTTAGTGCCTAAGTGGCCGCGGTAGCCGAGTGGTATGGGCATCGCATCGTGGCTGGCTTTGTCACGAGTTCGAGCCCAGTACCACTGAAGACCCGCCGTGTAGGGCAGCGATGCACGCTAAATCTGTCGAGAGCTGAAATGTCCTCCCGTTGGTGTGGTGTTGTAGTTAGGAGAAGGGGTGCCAGCTCAGGTGTCGTCCACGTCACTTGACCATGGTTCAAAATTACGTGGTCCGTCGCCAAAAGCCCTCGTGCAGCTGTACAGTGCGACGTTAATCTTCACTCACTTAGTGCCTAAGTCTGACATGATTGATAAATTATGAAAAATGCCCAGTACCCCTATTATTTATTTTCATATTAAATAATTTTAATATTTATAATATGATATAGAAACATGAGAAGCGAGACTGTGTCTGCATGTGATACTTTAATTGTCTTTCTAATGATAGGATTCCCGATTTTTGTCCCATCTCTAACAGGAGACACCCCGCTGTACCAGCGTAACTCCAACTAATGTTGCCAGACTAAATATAAAGGGAAACAGAGGCTGTGTGGCCATCGGCCTCGCGGTGTATAGGCCCTCGCGCCTTAAAGCCAAAATAAATTAAATGAAAAGTAAGGAAAATCCAAAAGTGCACACCACAGGGTTTTTATATAATTAATAAGTTAGAAAATTCTTAACTCTATCTGTTTTTCGCCGTAAGATATATATCGACTCTTATTTAAAAATTCGGTGCATGAAAGCATATGAATTAATCATGAAAATACAGTTTTCCATTTTCTTTCATTGAAAATTTCTTAACTTTGTCGTTTCTGCGCGAGACCTTGGGCAAGGGCCCACGTCTTACGCCGCCTCTGCATGTACAAGATCGAAATAAATGGCTTAGACAAAGGCTTAGTTAAAGTTATCATTTCCAAGCATCAAGATAAAAAATATTAAAACTTATTTTTAACAAAATGCTTCATTCTGTACTAAATATTATTTTGCCGTTGTAAATATATGTAAATCTTCATTTCATATTTGACTGCATAAAAACTTTTTTTTTACTATGTAATCTATGTCAAATAGATTTTGTTGATATTTCAGTTATTTTTTTGTGATTGCATTTACAATTTAAAGCATCTAATGCACATAAGTCCATTTTTTGTGAGTGAAATTACTTGTATTGAATTTTAGCACATGTTTTACATTTCTATAACGATAAAGACATTAATTTTGGTATGCTAAGTATTAGGTTTTGGGGAAAAAGAAATCCATTATTTTTGCATGAAATTCAAGATTTTATTTAATATGCTTCGAATCATCCGATTTGGATCAAACATGCACCGTTTGGTTGCATAATTTGTTGCCATTTTAAAGGTAGCTTCATAATGCCTCTTTCATAGAAGTCTTGGTCCATATTGACGAAAAACTAGTAATCGATTTTCCAAATCATCTCTTGATCTCAATTTCTTATCACTCAGGAAGTTTTGCAATGCGAGAGAAAGACAGTAATTGCTTGGTGCCAGGTCCGGACTATATGGTGGATGCATTAAAACTTCCCAAACTAGCTCCCAGATTTTCTGGCAAATCACTACAGACGTGCGTGGCCTGGCGTTGTCCTGATGGAACACAACACCTCTTCTGTTGGTCAATTCTGGTCAAACTCTAGCTTCAAACGGTCCAGTTGTTGACAGTACAAAACCTGAATTTAGTGTTTGGCCATAGGGAAGCAACTCGTAAGAAATTATTCTTTTCCAGTCCCCCAAATACACAGTAGAACCTTCATGGCTTGGCCAGCGTTTGAGCTGCTTCAACGCGCTTTGACCACGGTCAGTTTCGCAGAGTTTCGTCTTAAGTGACCCATTTCTCATCCTCAGTCACCATCCGCTTAAGCAATAGTTCAACTTCATTCCGTTTGGTCAAGGCTTCGCAGACGGAAATTAGATTCATCTTGTCTTTTGGTGTTGCACCCAAACATCGAGCTTCTTTTTGAATCCAACGTTGCGCAAATGGCTTAAAACTGTTTTTATAGTCGATCTTTAGCTCCTGGGAAATGCTAAGACTACTAACAAAGCGGTCAATTTCGATTATTTCTGTGATTTATCGACATTTTCGACGACGGGACTGCCTGTGTGAAGTGCATCTTTAACATCAAAAATGCCTGAACGGAATCGACAAAACCAAATGTGCACGTAATTAGCTGTTGCAGTATCGGCACCATGAACACCATTCACAATTTCAGCCATCTAGCTTGCATTTTTGCCACTGTAAAATGTACCGAATTTTCCCTTTGTTAACCTCTTTTTTTACACCCTGCAACTCACAACTGAAAGGATCAAACAAAAAATAGCAAAAGAATTTTTCAAGTGTGAAATATCACCTTGATAACGAGCATAAATTTGAAATTGTTCGATCGATACTTATTGAGATATCGACATTACAGCCATCTACCGAAACAATAATGGATTGCCTTTTCCCCAACATAATATTTTTATCATTTTTTTTCAATGCATGCCGTTTGTAAAATATCGTATTTCCTTACAATTTCATTCACTTTTTTCTTATATCCTGAAAAATTTATATGAAAAGACAGTAATACCTCGTCTTACCCTACCCCCCTCACTTACGCTGTGATACCCCCTGCCCGAGGGTATCATCTCTTCATCCACGCGACCTAGATTTGTAGGAATAAATGATTCATCTCTCACCCAAATGCTCCATAATAAAACCAATTAATTATTGTCTAAATATATATTGATCAATTCAACACAAGTTTTACCAGAGAGATATAATCAGGAGTGATGCTACGTAATTACAAATCCTTAGTAAATAGCGCTTGGAATTCGAATCACTATCTTTCTGAAAAACTGTCCAAAGAATCCTTATCCACCTTAGATTCGTTAACGCCCTAAAGTCCGTCCTTTAATTACACTTCTATATTAAATGTCTTACCAATACCTCTCGTGATCCGCAGTTCAGCTATCTTTCTTCTTGTGCAGGGGTGACCAACCCAAATGACATCGCGGGCCATTTCGGAAGAACTTAACAATTCCGCGGGCCGCATATAAAATTATATATCTTTATATTATATTTGGATCCATTATAAACATTTGTTGGAGTGAAAATTTAAAACAGATTGATACATTATTATTGTTTTCATTGTTTTTCATGTATACAAACGTAGATAGTATAATAATAATTATGCAATGATCAAATAATGTTCACTTTATTTAATTAGTGAGATATCTGTTTCTCAACTCTTTCACTTAGTATTTGCAAATCGATCTCAATGCATGTTTACTTGTTTAACGTAATTGATGTTGCAGATTTTCGTGTGTTAAGTTGGAGCATGATTTATGTTAGATAAATTTAAATTTGAAAAAAGAATGAGAAATATTCGCAGTAACAGAAGCAATATGATAAACTAAAAACAGTTATGGGATTTATTTTTTACAAAAAAAACCCACCTTAAACAAAAAATATTGTACAAAGTAGTCGAATTTTGTTAAATTGTAAAGAATCTCGCGGGCCGCAAAATTATTCAAGGTGGGCGACATGCGGTCCGCGTGTTAGACACCCCTTTTCTAGTGTATTCTTGTACTATTTCTCTAATATTCTTCCATTCTGTTACGACCCGACTACTATTCTTCTATGTTCTATTAACACGCGAATGCTAAAGCTCCAATTAACTATTAACTCATCTGCTTATCGCAGTTTCTTCTTATGAGGATTAGATAGAAATAATGCCATTCTGGCCCCAAAGATTCCCCAAGAGGTTTGTGACGAATCTGTACGGAACTTTTCCACTAATATTCTTAGCCGTCTTTTTGGGGATTATAAATTCGCGTATATTTCCAATCAACTCCAAAAAGTGAACGGGATATGCAAAGTAGATAGGGTATTTAAGTAGAGCGTTGTAAGCTAACAAGTATGAAGGCTATTGAGCCAGCAGCAGTAGCCTCAAATTTAGAGGATTCCACTGGATTACGTTAGTGAAGCCTTATTGCTGTTATTCTACGAAAGAACTAGAAAGCTGATATACCAGATTGTAACTATTATTTATTTACGCTTAAAATAAGCGTTAGTTTAGTAAAATTAGTTAAAGTTAATGAAAGCTAATAATTCGAGTACGAGTATTTCTCGGACCTCCTATTTCGGTAGACCTTATTTGATTTACTGATTATTTCATAATTCGTAATTTAATTTAATATTAAAGGTCAATCTCATTTGTTTGACGTAACATAGAAATATTATATGTTATTAGAGTTTCTGAGAATTGAATTGATATAATAAATAAAATTATTATTATACAAAATGATTCTTAGTGATTCTTTGCCTCAAATTAATCTTGGTGTTCAGGGTGGAACCCAGGGGGTCCACACAGTGGTGCCCAACGCATAAATCCCGAGTTTAGAGTCGGATATAATTTTCGAACCATCCCTGAGCAGTATTTTTCGGGGATGGAATATGTGGCTGAGTTCTTGGAGAATATTGATAATAACTTAACATATTACGAGATACCCACACAACTGGCTTGTGTATATTTAAAGGGTCATCTTACAGGACGGGTACTAGATTTGTTTGAGGTTCTAGGTTATAGGGTTGTAGAAAACAAGGCGACAGATTACGCGCATTTAGAGCAAGCTTTGACTAAACAGTTCCCCGTGGTTAGGAATAGGTCGGAACTCGAAACGCGTTTCTACGCATCATCCCAAAAGCACAACCAGAAACCTTTCGATTTTGTGTATGACTTGCTAAAAATACACAAACAATTAAAACTAGAAATGACAGAAAAAAAATTGCTAGATCATGTTATTAGTAGGTTAGAACCTCAGATTTTAGATTATGTGGAGGTTCGGCATCCGCGAAGCCACATCTAACCTTCTACAAATAATTGATAAGTACGAGGAAAGGTTTCTAAATGGAAAGATCAAGGGTTTGAGTCGGGAATACCGAGATACAAACCAAAGCGAGAACAATCGTTTCCCTGACAGGAATCGTCAGGAAAATTGGAGGGAGACGAGATGTAAAAAGAGATACTCTGACAATAGCAGACCGCAGAGGGAATTCAATAGATTTGAGGGTCAAGGTGTTGCGGATAATCGGAGATTCGATGATCGACGCCGAGGTGGTCAATCTGATCATAGATTCCATAATCAAGGCGGTCGACAGGGTGGTTCGAGGAACGGTGCTTTCAGGGGTCAGAATGATCGAAACAGATATTTAAACTTTTAAGCGATCGATGTGAGTCTGGGGGTGATCGTTCGCGATGTACGGAAAATCCTCCCGATATGGAACACCGCACTATTAGGATCTCCTCACTACGAATGACTCCAGTAGTTTTACCTTATGTGCCCATTCTTTTAAATGAAACATTCATTACAGCCCTTTGGGACACGGGGGTGGAGAAATCTTTTATATTAGAGGAGGTCTATCGAAGATATTTTTCGTATCGACCGCATCAAAAGACTGAAGATAGAGTAGTGACGGCCTAGGGAGCCCCGGGTTGTCACTAAGGTCAGGTCGAATTACAGATTCAGATCCGAGAAATCCAGAAAACCTGGAATTTCACATTCTTTACAATATGCAGTGCCAATGCATTTTAGGCATTGATTTTATGAAGGAGTCCAAATTGACTTTAGATTTCGATAAGAAATCTTTGATCATTCCATATGACCAAATTAAACAGTTGCCAAAAGTGGAAAAGCCGGTCGAGACTGATCTATCCGAAACAAAGCTCGGTGAAGGGCAAAAGCAAAAATTAAAGGATTTATTTAATAGCTTTAAGGGACTATTTTCAGATCAGCCGGGGTTAACTCATGTTTTATACCATGAAATCGATACTGGGGACCAGGGGCCGGTAGTGTCAAGACCCTACCGATATGACAGGGTCAAACAAGGAATAATTGACTATCACATTGAGAAAATGTTACAGAAGGGTAAAATTCGTCCTATTCAATCCCCATACGCGTCACCGGTGGTTTTAACGCGCAAAAATAATGGCTTTCCTCCAGATTCTCCAGAGGTGTATCGATTCGCGATTGACTATCGCAAACTCAACGCCATCACTAAATACGCGCGATATCCATTACCGGTGATTGATGACCTGATCACAAACATCCCGCATACCGGTATTATGTCGACAATAGATTTAAAATCGGGCAACTTTTAATTGGCAATTAGTCCGAAAGATATCGAGAAAACCGCGTTTATAACACGAAATGGCACTTTTGCATTTCTCAGAATGCCATTCGGCCTTTCAGGGGTGGCGCCAAATTTTCAAAAGGCCATCGACATTATATTGAAACCGGTTATTGGGCGTTTTGTGATGGTTTACATGGATGAGGTAATCATTACATTTAAATCGTTTAATGAACACATAGATCATTTGCATCAGGTATTTACATTGTTGCGAGACGCAGTTCTAACCCTAAATAAGGATAAATGTCACTTAGCACGTGACAAATTGAAGTATTTAGATTTCATAATTAGTAAGGAAGAGAATTTTAAGGAGCCAGATGCTTTAATTGGTGCATAAGAAAATGTTATGTAAAATGTGAATGTGTTTGTACATACAGTATATGTTTGTTTCTTCCTACTACTTAAAGAAGTTCTCATTTCAGGGTAGCTAACCCTGATCATTGTATAGAAAGCGACGATTCAACTGTAAATGAAAAAAGAATAAGTTTGTATAGTATTGTAAGTAGTTAAGTAAAGCACATATTCAGGTTTTTTTTCCACTTCGGTAGTTTTTCCCTCGCCTCTTAGCCAAATGGGTGTGCTGTAGGGAAATCTAAACTTGTATATGTTATGTCAAACAAAATGAAGTTGGTGGTCGTAATGCTTTTCTTTCCCTTAGGGAAGGAGAATTTGTAAAGTATCCGATGGTTAGATATATATTAAAGTCGTAGAGACTATGATTCAAGAATTGGTTACGTAATTTATTTTCAGGCCATTGGTGACTTTCGAATAAATCCCGTTTTCTTTTTGGAGGAGGTTGTGACGAATCTGTACGGAACCTTTCCACTAATATTCTTAGGCATCTTTTTGGGAATTATAAAATCGCGTATATTTCCAATCAACTCCAAAAAGTGAACGGGATATGCAAAGTAGATAGGGTATTTAAGTAGAGCGTTGTATGCTAACAAGTATGAAGGCTATTGAGCCAGCAGCAGTAGCCTCAAATTTAGAGGATTCCATTGGATTACGTTAGTGAAGCCTTATTGCTGTTATTCTACGAAAGAACTAGAAAGCTGATACACCAGGTGGTAACTATTATTTATTTACGCTTAAAATAAGCGTTAGTTTAGTAAAATTAGTTAAGGTTAAGGAAAGCTAATAATTCGAGTACGAGTATTTCTCGAACCTCCTATTTCGGTAGACCTTATTTGATCTTGTACATAATTATTGATTAAGTTCATAATTCGTAATTTAAATTAATATTAAAGGCAAATCCCTTTTGTTTGACGTAACATAGAAATATTATATGTTATTAGAGTTTCTGAGAATTAAATTGATATAATAAATACAAGTTATTATTATACAAAATGGCTCTTAGTGATTCTTTGCCTCAAATTAATCTTGGTGTTCAGGGTGGAACCCAGGGGGGTTCGCACAGGTTTAGTAAGAAAATCTGATAGAGCCCCGTCACAATCCCCTCCAAGAAGAAAACGTGATTTGAGGGTCTTAATGACCCAATAGAAATAAAGTTGAAAAAATTGAACTTAATTTTCAAAAAAAATTATAACTTGAAATTATCATTAATTTCTACACTAAAATAATTACTCCGAAACTACAATTATTAAAATTTATATCATTCCTGATCTTCTCCCTTTACAAAATGTATAAAGATGCACCTCATTAGGGCAGGAACCCAGCGGAAAACCTTCGCTACTGGAAGGATTAAAAAGCTGGCCGTACGTAACCCAATATTTAAATACTGTAACATAATTCATGTTCATCTGTCACAGATTTGTTTCCTTCACAATATTCGGAATGACTAAAATACAATTCTGTCCTGCTATACTCTTCGAAATATCAGGATCATCCACCCTGAAATGAGAACTGGATCAATGGACGTACAAAAATATTTTCCACACATTATCATTACATACCACATAATTTTGTGTACACATATTTCAAGTAACAGTTATTTTTAAACAAATAACACACCATCTGGTTTTTCTAAACATAACTCCCTTCCAATCGCGCAGCGCTGTTAGTGTTATGATTAATTTCTTATCTACACCACGTTCCCAAAAACCAGATATACACTAATATCTATTAATACATAACATAAGCAATTACAATCATTTTAAACAAACAATACAAGAAATTCTCGCATCTCAGCGAAGTCTTAGTCAATAGTAAACAAATGTACTCATACATTTGCTTTCCGCACTTTGGAATAAATTTTCAGATAGAAAAGTTCATTTTTCAACCAGCCAGAAAAATGTATCGTAACGTGGTATCAAACTTTTGTGGAATAATAAATTTTTCTAAAAATTAGACTTGTGCTTATTGCAACAATTCACCTAATTGCAAGTTGGTAAAAAAAATAATATTGAAACAATACAACCTGGCTAATAATTTCTACTGCCATTGACATGTCCGCTCGTCTTCTGGCGTTCTTGCTGTCTGGAGTTTCGACCTCGTCGTGATCTTTGACAGCTGGATCGTCCGTTCCTCGGCTCCGGCTATTCGAGACCCTGGTGTTTGGACTGGCCTGGGTTTCTGGAACCGTTTTCCTTTGAATCGAACTAGTCCCCATTGGACTCGCATCTCTCCTCTTTATGATCTGGAACCGGCTTCCTTGTTAACTTTGTTTCTCGGACGCAAGTTATACGGGCCTGTTTCCCGTTATTGAAGTGACGCTTCGAATTGTCGAATTTTCTTTCTCAAAGGACCTTTGGAATAAAATGATGATGGAGAACCTCTTCTCTTGTGTCTTTCTGTGCCTTTATTCTTCTTTCGTTGTGGTCCCCTTACCTTGATGAAGGAGTTCTCTTACATCCCGTTACCTCATGCCTAGGTTTTTTTTTTTTTTTTTTGTATTGTCATTCAGTTCTATACAAGATTCCTTTGAATGGATGCTTCTTTTGCGCTTATACGCCTACCTCCCTGATCCCCTGTAAGACTTGTCCTTTCTTTTCTTGCTCCCCGTCATTCACCAGACTCACTATTCCTAAAACTTTTTGCCTGATCTGATTTAGATCTATCCTTCTCGAAACTACTCGCTTGATACTTTGATCCACTGCTACCTGAATTTCCAACCTCTATCACCCTCTCGTCACTTTTTCCCTGATGATATAATCGCGCGTGCACATACTTGTTCTATATTAAATGTTACTCTCTGTTTCCTGCCTTTCAAATGACCAAATTATAATTCTGCACTTTCCAAGACTCTATAGGGACTCTCAAACTTTGGTTTGAATTTCACGACCATTTTCTTTGTGTCCGAACTTATGGATGCGTTTCCAACAACACCCAATCATTTACTTTAATATTAACATCTCGCCTCCTTCTATTATAATACTTCGCCCATTTTTCAATTCCTACTATTAGCTTACACTCTGTATATATTTATTTATCTTGGCGGAATTTTCAATCGTCAATAAAATTCATTTTAAAGCTCTCAATTGAGCTAACATTTTATATGCATGATTATTTTGGATGACAATATAGTGATTTTATTATAATTAATAAAAATTAATTGATGACAACCAATTATTTTAAGAATTACAAATACAACAATAGCAATGCGATACTTTAATGGTAGTTAATAAAAATCAATTACCACTTAATATTGTGATTCTGTCATATGTATATGCATATGTATATCAATTGTGACTATTTAATAAAAAGTAGCTAAAATAAAATTTTCTTTCTTGATTTTAGTAGGAATTGACATAAAATTTCTTTTTACATTATTTGTTAATGTTTAACTTTGGTATTATGTCTAGCCTTTTTAAATAATTTTTCAATATCGCCCACCTTAACTTCTGTTCCATCGGACACCATCACCAATTTTGGAAACGGGGTAATAAGTTTTTTCTACCCAAAAATAATTCTGCTGGGGTGTTTCCTGTGGTCTCATGAACTGCTGTTCGCAAGGCGTACGCGAACTCTCTTAAAAACTGGTCCCAACTCTCGTGATTATCATTTATAAAAATTGCAATCATTTGCAAAAGATCGCGATTCAATCTTTCTATTCTATTGTCCTGAGGTCTATATACAACTGTTTTGACATGCTGTATGCCCAATCGATTTCTCAAATGCTCAAATACTTCGGAAACGAATTGGGGACCGTTGTCACTTATAATTTTTATAGGAGCTCCATAGCGCCATAATTATTATCAATATCCGCAATTATCTAGGCAGATCTTGGTATCCGCAATTATCTTGACTGAAGCTTTTTTGAAGGGTATCGCTTCAAACCACTTCGAAAGTGATCAGTAATTAGTAAAATATAGCTATTTTGTTTTATTCGCGACGCTGAGTAGGGGCCTATCAAATCTAATGTCACTATCTCATTCGGATAATTAGTTACAATCGGTATTAAATGACCAGCTGGTAACGCTTTTTTATAATTAACTGTCTTTTCATATATAATTAACCGTTTCTCATAAAATAACAAGCCCTCTACTATTCGAAAGTCGCGAGACCAGTTTTCACAGATTTTCGCATTAACCGAACTGTCCTCAGAGATCTCAAGGTATATATATATATATGATCTAAATCTCTTTGTTGTTCCTCGATTAATTGCTCCCGGAACGAAAGTACCAAACCTCTAATTACTGCACACGACACATTTATCCTACTATACTTTCAACCGGGTTTCTAGACAAAATGTCTGCCACCGCATTTTGAGTTCTGGATGGTGTTTTCTTTCGACATTAAACTCCGCCAGTTTTAACACACACCTGATCATTCTGCTGGATAAATTTTTACCATGTGTCAACCGGGTCAGAGCCACATGATGCGTTATCACTTTTACTGGCAGTGAACCTAGATAGGTCCGAAACTTATTCAGAGCTCTAATCACTGCTAAACAATCCCTTTCAGTGTAATTCCTCTCCGCACTATTGAGCGTGCGCGAGGCAAACGCCTCTGGTTTCTGCTCCTGGTTAAGTACAGCCCCTATGCCTATTGAAATCGCATCAGTAAACAACTCGAATGACCTTTTAAAATTTGGCAATATTAGCACAGGTGCTTCCGTAATTGCCTTTTTTATGGCGTCAAAAGCCTCCTGCGTCTCCTCTGACCTACAAAATTTTCAAAACTCTTTTCTTTAATTTATGAAGGGGCTCGCAGAGATTTGCATAATTTTTAATAAACTTCCCATACCATTGTGTCATTCTTAGAAATTTCGACACTTTTACTATTACACACATTTACTATTGACTTGACCTAAGACTCATCCGTGGTAATCCTCTCCTTGCTGATTACCAAACTCAAATATTTCAATTTGTCGCAAGCAGACTTACACTTATCCTTGTTTAACGTCAACCCCTCTTCCTGCAACAACCTTAATACTTCCCTTAAATGCTCAACGTGGTGTGCAAACGATGGCGACAAACTGATGACATCGACCATATAAGCACTTACAAAATGCCCCAGCAGAATAATATCAATTGCTTTTTTTTGAAAACTCGGAGGTGCACCCGACAGACCAAGTGGCATGCGTATGAACGCAAAAGTGCCATTCTTGGTCACAATTGCGATTTTAACCACATCACTAGGCCTTACCGCTAGTTGAAAATAGCCCGAGTGCAGGTACAGCGAACTTAATATCTCTGTATGGGGGATATTTGTAATTAAATCCTCAATCAGTGGTAAGATATATCTTGGATATTTTGTTATCGCATTTATGCAATAATCGACGGAGAATCTATGAGCTTCTGGATTATCCGGAGGTAATCCTTTATTCTTACGACATAAAACGACCAAAGACGCGTACGGGGATTGGATCGGTATTATTGTACCTTCCTTTAACATTTCTTCCACGTGATAATACATAATACTCTGTTTCACTCTATCATACCGATATGATCTCGAAACGACTGGCGATTTATCACCAGTGTCGTTCTTATGATATAATACATGAGTGAGCCCCGGTTTGTCTCAAAACAGCCCCTTAAAACTATTAAATAAACTTTGTAACTCCTATTTGGCCTTCATCTAATCCCGTCTTTGTAAGATAAGTTTCCAAATTCCCCTCATCTATATCTGGAACAATTTCTTCAATCTGCGAATCCGGAATCGCTATTGATATTCTATCGTAATCCAGAACAATTTTCGATCCCCTAATAAAATCAACTCCTAAAATACAAGGCTATTTCAAATCCGTCACTATGTGAAACTGCCAGTTTTTGTAAATTCCCGTATTCTTATTTGCAATTCAACTATCCCTATATTTCGACATTTGTCACCTTTCGCCGTCATCACTTCAGCTCGAATTTTTCTAAGTGGTAAAAAAAAAATACTTTTTATAAACCTCCTCCGATATGAATGATTTTTCTGCCCCAGTATCCCATAGTGCTTTTGTAAATGTTTCATTCAAAAGAATAGATACATACGGAGGTTCTACTAGAAACATGCATGTAGCTGAAAGTCTAATAGGAGGATTCCTTATATTTTGCGATTGATCATCCTTATCAACTCAAACTCTCAAAGAATTTAATCGACCACTATGTCTTCGGTACCCTCGATTAAAATTGTCACTCGGACGCCTATTTCTGGACTGATACCATCCGTTATTACTGTCAAGTCCACGGTTATCCCTTTCAAACCGATTTCTGTTCTCGAATCCGTGGTTCCTCTAGTTCCTCTAAGGTCCATTCCCATAAGTATTTCTATAATTGTCCCTCTTTCCATTTGGTTGATCCACGACTTCTCTATCCCTCCAATTCCTATTTCTGCGATCATCGGAAGACCTCCGACGCACATACCAATCTCGTCTATCGCTATTATAGTTCATTTTCGAACCTTGAGTTTCCCTAGTCGAATATCTGATTAATCTAATATCATTTTGAAATCACATGTAACAATTGAGCTCTCGTGGTAAGGTTTCTAACCTCATAATAATCCTGCACCTGAGGTTCAAGTCGAGCCAATTTATGCTCAACCAACCCCACTTCAGACATAGTTTCTTATGAATTGACAGTAAATCATAAATAAAATCGGATGGTTCCTTGCCCCTATTCTGGTGTAAGGCATAGAACACTTCTAATTCCTTCTTATTTCGAACCGCAGGGAAATTTTCCGTTAACGCCTCCCTTAATTGCACGAAGTCAGAGGCCGTCCACTGCACTAAAGCATGACCCTTTAAGTATAAACACGCTGGGTATCTCATGGAACCGTACATTATTTTCTATGCTCTCCAAATACTCTTCAACATTTTCTGACCCAGAAAAATAAAGTTCAGGCAAAACTCTAAATCCTAATCATACTCCTACCTCGGGGTTGGGAAAATTAAACTGCCCTTGGGCAAAACCTGTTAAGCACCATTGTGATACTCCCCCCCTCCCAGGGAGTATCATCTCTTCATCCATGCGACTTAGATTTGTAAGAATAAATGATTGATCACCCAAATGCTCTATAATAAATCTAATTTATTATTGTCTAAATATATATTGATGAATGCAACACAAGTCTTATTAGAGGGATGTAATCATAATTGATACTACATAATTACAAATCCTAAGTAAATAGCGCTTGGATTTCGAATCACTGTCTTTCTGAAAAGCTATTCAAAGAATCCTTATCCACCTTAGATTCTTTAACGCACTAAAGTCCGTCCTATAATTACACTTATATATTAAATGTCTTACCAAAATCTTACGGCCATCCGCATTTAAGCTATATGTATTTTTAATAGTTTATTCTTCTACTATTCATCTAATATCATTCTTTCTTTCTACTACTATCCGACTACCATTCTATTATTCTTCTATATTCTACTAACAGGCGAATGCTAAAGCTCCAATATATATCTATTAACTCATCTGCATATCGCGGGTTCTTCTTGAGAGGATTGGGTTGACATAATGCCATTCTGTACCCAAAGATTCCCCAAGAGGATTAGTAAGAAAGTCAAATAGCGCCCCGTCATTACGCGATTTTCAAACTTCAATGATTCGTCTTTTATTCATTTTTTGTATTTTCTCCTTAATTTTATCATTTCCACTGAGGCGGAATAAGTACCAGAGTGTGATGTATGCGGTAATTTGATTGAAGAAGCTGTCGAACTTGTCAGACAAATAATTTTAGTAGTGGATAATGGTGCTGTTCAAGAAAATGCTGGATTCCTACAATTAGAAGCTATTAGTTGATGAGCTCAAAGTAAAGCGAAAGCAAAACTTGAATCATTAGACCCAGTTCAGTCAGAAGATCTAATAACAGAGGAAATTTGACAGAAAGTTTCAGTTTAAGTAAAAAAAGGGTTACAAATTATAGAAAATACATACTCCAATGAAGAGGGTATTTTTTTCAACACAACAAGGAAAGTAAAAAATTATTAGCATGCTACGAGGAAATTTTAAGCGATGAAAAAAAAAATCTTTCAGCCTACAGACTATTTTGAAACATTTTATAACTTAACAATAAAATAACTTTGGTTTAATATTTGTCATTTGTGTTATTTAAGATTTTACTAAACATTTCCTCTTTATTTATTATTTTCTTTCGTCTCCGCCCCTAACAATATTTTATATGTTAAATTATAGCGCGACTTACGCAGTTATCTCTCAGTTCCATCTATTGCTTAAGTTTGGGGTATTACCTTATATAAAACTCCTAATTTTGTAAATTTCAGATTATAATGTAATGGGTACACATCAGGCTGGAGTATATCCCTTTTTCTATACACATGTATTTGATCTGCTGTAGAACAATGATGAATATAGTGCAAGAGCTGTAGGCTACCATAACATAAATGTGTTGCACGCATGGGCTTATCCAAAACCTTGTAAGTTTCGGGAAACCCCAAAATACTTGGGAAAATTAAAGTCTATGAACTAGATGGATTAATCGAGCTTGATTATTTCGATTTTGCTTCTCTCTCACTGGCCCTTACAAACATAGACAGATTAACAAAACTACCTGGAACCGATTTGCATTGATATTTAAGGACTCATAAACATTGAATAATAGACCACTGCAAAATACTGCTCAGTAGGGCGAAATAATTGGAAGTTGTTGGCAAATCTTACTTTCAGATATTAGCTGCTGTCATTCATAAGAACCGGAATAAATCTTTGTCAGTAGCAGTTCATTACAAGGACCATGGCATAGCGACAACTTTTTCTAACTGTCGTCTATACCAACATTGGGACGATATGTCAACTGGCTGCATGGGATGACCGTCATCCATGTTTTGCCCTAGGCTTACCGTCATACACCATCGTTTTTCATTCAGTCAAACGGCGGTAGTTGGTTTGTGTGATTGTAAATCATACACATTTATTTGTTTTGGGTTAATATTTGTACGTACTATATATATACTGTTCGAATTAATTGGAACAAATGGGAAAAAAAGTGATTTTTTTCTAAAACCTTAGATTTTTATCATTACATACCTTAAATGGACTGGAAATTCTGTATATTACTACGAAGTATGTCTTCCTTTATCAAAAATGACCTTTTGAACCCGTGTTGTTATTGGCTCCACTAGTAGGGCCGGCTCTAGCAGTTTTGTCTCCCCGGACAAAAATGGAAAATCCAGCCCTTTTTCCAAAAAGCAAAAAATTATTATTAAAAAAGATTAAATATTGAAATGTTTTTGCATCACCATCTGACAATAGTGTCGTGTATCGAAAACCATTATTTTCAGATCTTTGCCATAATTTAAGAGCAGCCTTTTGTTCCATAGCACAAGATGATCCTATGTGATTGATAGTACATGAAGATATATGACCTTCATACCACACATGAAATTCTGCTGAATTTTCTCCCGAACCAGATTTTGCGTGTTCACATTCAATGCAGCGTTTCGACATAATTTCAAAATCCATGAAAAATCCAGTAAGAAGGTCACTCACACAACCTGCACCTATTTGAGATGAATGTCACAGAGTCAAGCAAGTAACATCTATATCAGTAACGGCACTATTACTTTGATAAGCGCTTTTCACCTGACTTTGAACATTATTCAAGCTTTTTTCTGTAGATCTAACCAGAGATTTACATAACTTTTTTTATATGTATTGAATGCTCTGCTTGATGGTAAATTTATATTCTTTAACATACAAAATTTTTCCATAGCTAAATAGCCTTTCCCAACACTTAAAAATGGTTGCACTATGCGCATGTTTATGACAAATGATTGGCTTTCATTAACTTCACTGTCAGAAATTCGTCTGGATATAAAGTTACTTGATTTTATTATAGCGCAAAAAGTGCAAAATACAGAGATTTTTCTAGAAAATCTAAGCTTTTCACCAATGTCAATTTTTAGTGAATACGATTTGCAAACATCACACAATAAGTTTTTTAAAAGTCCTTTTAAAAACTGTACATCCATTATCACATAATGAGGGCTTCAGAATTTTCATAACAATTTAAATTGTTCCAAGCAGCTGTCTTCTAAAGTTTGTCACATCTCATATTTCTTTCTGGTAATGCTGAGGAAATATAAAAGTTTTATCTTTACTGAAAACATCAGTCTCATGACTGTAGTGTTCATCGAACCATCTCTTGTTAGCTGTTTGTTTACTAAAAAAATTCGATCGCTTTTGTCTAGGCATGATGAATTAAAGCTTACTTATTAATAAAAAGATATTCAAACGAATATTTAAAATTATTAAGAAATAAATTGATTACATAATTAGCTTTAAAAAAAGCTTTTTGCTCTGGTACTAATGGTTTTAGAATAAGAAAAAAGGATGCACAAAGCAAAATGGAATAACGTTTATCTCTTGCATAAAAACAAACGAATTTAATTCACTTATCTTCTAATTAAAGTATAAAGCTTTAGAGAATCGCGTGTAAAAGTAAATCAATCGAAATTATTTAGTCTTGATGATAGCGTCTACATAAGAAGCAGGTTAGTTTCGTTTTCTCTTCAACATAATGTCAAAAAAAGTTAAATAACTCACAAAATAATGCAGCTAGAGCAACCAAATTTTATAAACATATTTAAAAAAGTCACACAATAAAAAAAATTCGTTAAAATCGTCATTTTTAGGGTAATGTGTCCCCTTAAAGTAGGATGATTCTGTTATCTATTAGGACTGTGTATAAGTTAAGATTAGGAATAGGCGGGAATATAGTGATCAAAGTCACACTTTTTTGGTAATACGTATTGTGTTTTCACACTTTAGATCCGCTAAGTTATAATATAAATATTATCATTGTTAGTATTTAAGTTAAGATCTTAATAAAGACATTTTACGATCATGGCAACGCCTTGGTTCTTCATTCACTCCCACACCTCTAGGTCACGAAGATAACTTAGAAGTAAGGTATCACCCACGGGCGAAAACCTTACAAAGCTTTTCTGTTTTAGAATAAAGCATTTAAAAAATAAAATACCGGAAACACTTTTTTTTCTACGATTTTTCAAAAAATACTCAAATTTTGAATAAAACATTTTAAAAATTCGTTATTTTTAAAGATAATCACACTAAACTTTTTTTCATTTGTACAATGGTATTATCTAAATTCTTCACAAAGGTTTATCAACCTATAACATCATTACATAATTTATGATATAAAAGCTTGTTGTGAGATTTTCCTGCGTAGATAAACAAGCAAATTAAATAACTTTATCTGACTAATTTTAATTTTTTAAATTTTTAAACTAATTAAATACGTGTACTTAAATATCGCCACAAGCTTTTATATCATAAATTGTGTAATGATGTTATAAGTTGATAGCAAAAAATGTTTTAAAAAAAAAGTTTATTTTATTTTTTTAGAGCATTTAAATAAAAGCTTGTTTTTAAAAAAGTTTTTTTACTTTTAATTTATTTGTAAGTTAATATCTATTTATTTTACATATCTTACCTATCAAAAAGAATTCGGCTAGGAAAGCAGGGGAAAAAAACTACTTTGTCAAGAAATACTCATTATTTCCAACTTTAAAAAAGTACTTTTGTATTATGATTAACAATTTTAATACTTTTTTTCCAATTTTAAGCCTACAAGTAATTTTAAACATTCATATTTTATTACCAGTAATTTTATATGAATGTGTGTGTCCTTCAATTTAACTACTGGCTAAGTTTATTAATTTTGTTTGAGTTTTTTGGTTTTAAAAAAAAAAATGTTTTCTCTCACTCCTCGCATCTTTGCAGTGCACGAAATACTTAATCAGGCTTACTTTTTTTTTACACAATTCAAGTCTAATTGTTTCAAATGATTTTACTTGCACATTTCGTTACACGAAAGTCCAGAAATATTTCAAAAACAGAGATAAAAAATTGAATTCCTAGAGAAAAAGTTCGATACATGGAAAATGCACTTAGCTATTTGGAGGTTATTTGACGAAGAAAATCATAAAATGTTCTTGGTTCGAGGAAAAAGTTCGCGAAATAGAGAAATTCGCAAGTTAGAGGTTCGCAAAAGGGAGGGCCGACTATATTATATTCATCAAATTTTTCCAAATTAAGCTTCCTTTTTATTACACTTCCTTAAGTTGGTATGGAATTGAAAACCTTTTTTTCTTGTTGAATTTTAATAATTGTTCTTATAGATAATCCGAGAAAAAACAACAATATTGTTAAATTTGGAAACGTGGAAGAAATATGAACATTTTTAAAATGTAAACTTAAATGTTTTAAAAAACTAGCTAGAGTTCTCAGATCTAAATTTATGTAAAACTTTTATAGAACTGATATATATGTGGGAAATTTCCGCACGAACATTCTTCAGTGAGCGATGACAAGGCACCCACGAGGGAGTTAAGAAGGGAGAGGGGATTCAGGAAGCGGACTCTAGACACGGAGGTCGTAACCTTTGTGCCAAGAGAATTTTTGACAAATAATTAAAAGTTCATAAGTTCTGTAGCTTTGAAAATAGTAATAGTAATTACTTCAATGTTTACTTTAGATATTTTTTTTTATTTCGCTTTCCTACTATAACTTGATATCATTTTTTTGCCCAGTTGTAATTGACATAGATTGAAATTGGCTTTCTTGAAATCAAAAGATTTGTGAAATAATCCAATCTTTACATTTTTTTATGAGATTGCATTGCTGTGAACTAATGAAAAATATTTCATTTAGTAAGTAATAATGGTCAGATATTTAATAAAATCTTTTGATTAAAATATATATAAATCTATATTTGTAAAATTCATCTCTTTCACACTTTTTTATACTCAGATGTGCTACCAACAAAAAAGAATGATAAATGCTGGTCGCATTGTGTTGAGCGTATTAACTCTTTCATGCTTGGTGGTACATATGTTGTAACACTAGTTCTTATTTGTTTATTGTGAGGGGGTACATAAAATGTACCACTTGTTTGAATGCCTCAGATATTGATGCTAGGGGGTACATTCTCTGAACCACCACAGAGGTCAACTCCTAGCAGTTACTCAAGTTTCAACAAATGTCAGAAACTAATTGTATTCAATGGGTTTATGCAGTGTTTCATTCTTTGATCAGCTGCGAGTTTGTTGAGTGGTATTTTTGGGAAGTGACTGTATTTCTAGAAATATGTGTGTTGTGTGTATTCTTATGTGTAAATAAAATTGATTCTTGAAATATTTGATACAAATCAAGTAAGTACATGTATTATGTTTCTAAATAAGTCAATATTACAATAATTAGTACCTCTCATGTGCATTTCTAGTATGAAAATATAAGAATCCAAAAAAATATACCACCATGTTATAGAAAGCCATCTTCTCTCTCTCTCTTTACAAATACAAAATGCATTCTTTACAATATAAATGCATTACGCCTTATTTTCCCCCTATAATATTGTGCCAGATAGAGTTGTTGTAAGTTACATTTCTTAAACAATAATAATATTTATTAAATAATACTACAGACAAAATTACACAAATTTCCTGAATGAGCTATAGCTTGTGTTCAAGAAAAAATAAATGCGACTGATACACTTATTGTATATGCTGACTAAATAAAAACTAGGTAAAAAAATAATGTAAAGAATAGAATATTTGAAATATTAAAACTAACATTAGGTAAATTAGGACTAAACTAAAATAAAGCTTACAACACTAGATTAGGAAAAATTGAAAATGCTTTAATTTATAGGATGAATAACAGTATAAAATGAAGTGTATTTATTTATTTTCCCAAATACATACAGAATGGATGCGTTGTGTCTGCAAAGTTTCATTGTTCCTTGGGAAGAAAAAATCATGTTTCAAGAACTATCATGCTGCTTGAAGTGTGATGGTACAAAATATGTACCTCCTATTTTTTAAAACTTTAGACACCCTTTATTTGAAAAAGTGTTCAATATTATTAATATGTACCAGCTTTTGTTCAATAATTATAGTTTTGCGAAGTTAATTTAAAAAAATATATATTTGTAATTATTTCCCTCTAGTGCAGTGTTTCTCAAACTTTCAATACTGGCGACCCAATTTTCAATCATAATTTTTGTCTCGGCCCCCTGTACAACAATAATATATTTACTGCAATAAAAATGCACTTTGAGAGAGAGACGCTAAAGTTACAATACGATCTTAATTATAAACCGTACAAATTAATACGATAAGTATATTAAATTTTGTGTATATGTAACTTTTAAGTAATATATATTTTAAGAAAACTACTTAAAATATATATTACTTAGAATTATGTTATTTTTCTTTCTCTAATTTTAAAATTGGAACAGATCGCAAAATGATGTATTTAATTAAAGATTTATTTCCTTCAGCATTCATTTCTCAAAGTACAAATGTCATTAGAAAAATAGTCTAGTCAATGTCACTCTATCATATCCATCATATCTGGCATTATAGGGTACGTTTGCGTGAGTCTGGGCAACCTATCGAACGTCTGCGCAAAACATGTAAAAATGCTTTTCCTCGTACAATTCCAGTCAGTTTTGGTCGACTCGATACTCCTATAGCTACCGAATCTAGCTTGAATGTACGTTTTTTTTTAATTTCCACGTTAATTGTAATTCACGGTAATTAAGTATTTACGGCAGTAGATTAAAACAATATCATACATACATTTTTAAGTCGTAAGCAAACAATCGACCATAATAAAGAATCAACAAGTACACAGACGAACGAGCATGGTTCCGAAAATTAAATCAAGGCGATCTTCTCAAAAATACTTAAATTTTGGACCACACTTTTACCACACTTTGAGAAACACTGCTCTAGTGCATTATTTTTGTCAAAAATTCAGCACATGTTAGAGTTAATTATGTATCTATATCCAATATAAGCATGCATCATTAGCAGTGTAATGATGCATGTTAAGAAAAATTAACTCAATTTTCGGTTTTAATTAGATAGCTTTCATAAAATAATGAAAGTTCTTTTTTTTCTTTTTTGAATCTTTGTTACATGACAAAAATTCAATGTTTCCACCAACACAGAAAAAAGTTGCTTTAAACAAGAAATATTCTTATTTAAATATTGTAAATAAACATTTGTAAGAGCATCAAAAATTTCTGAACTAATTAATTCACATTTGAAGAAATTTGTCAAAACCTCAGAGTTAAAGCCAATCTATCTCCTTTTTTGCTTGAATATTATCTCTACACTATCCCTTTTAGAAATAATTGACCCAATTATTAAAAGTAAATTATCGAAAAATTGCGGCGATATTCGAAAAAAAATATAAGCTTTCTGTGTCTATGACACACGCATCTCATCTATTAGCCTAAATGTTGGTTTTAATCGCTTTTTTTTTTTTTTTGAGAAATACGTCAAGCACACTATTGTTCCTTTTCCTCCCTTTTTAATGCTAACAAAATTGCAAAAAATTATTTTTCTCTTGCGTAATGCATACTTAATAAGTCAGAATCATCTACTTAGAGCGATTTTCAACTACTATCTTCAGCGTCACCTAATGAGAAGAAATCCACAGCGCGAGTACGAAAAAGCTTTGGTGTGAATTGAACAACGAAAACACATCTCTCCTTCCTACTATAATCGCGACGTACGCCTTGATGTGAATGAGCCCAGAACTGTAAGATGTTTTAGGGAATTTCATTTATAAGGTTCTCATTTTGTTAGAATTAGTGGCAACCATATTTATGGTATTTTATGGAAGGTAATCTGGAAACACCAGATGCCGAAGTGATCGTATTGTACCGCAACATAATTTTTCGCTATTATTAAATGTTATTTGTTTTTTAAGTAGTTAAACATTCTTCGAAACTATCAACTCCATACATCTTTCTTTCTTATATGGCGCAGCCGGTTTTTAAAAGAACTGAAAAACTGTGAACTATTCCAAGCTATAGAACTGTTTACGTGCAGCAAAGTTATGCCAAATTCGCCGCCGTGCATGTGAAGCCTAAAGGATTATTCGAAAAATCGCCGAGTTGATGGAACACGATCTCGCCAAGATCTTCAGCCGCAATTACTCCTTATTTCTCGCCAGTATCGTCACACACACACAAGCTCTGAAAATACAACAAAAATCTTCCTTTTCGCCAAGCTCGCCGAAAACAGCATCGCCTCGCTCTACAACTGAAGTCATTCCTCGCTTCTCGCCAGCCCTGCCAAAAAGACCTCGCCAACATCAAAGACAGCGCCAAGCTCATTTCGCTAACTAAAACAAAAAAACTTCAACAGCCGCTGATATTTTGAACTCTTTGGAACCACATTCACTTCATGTGGGCCGTGGGTAGCCTAGTGGTTAGAGCATCGGACTCCAGACCGGAAGGCCTGGGTTCGATGCTCGATGTCACCAAATACCCTCCGAGTGCACACGGAGTACGTGCTCGTTAAATCAGTGGGTCCGTAGTCTTGTGGGCTTATTCACTAGCACAGGAACTGGAGAATATTTCTCTCCCCTTCAGTTCACTTGCAGAAATTGTGGAGGTGGAGATAGAGGTCGTGTCACCATCTATCGTCCCTTCGGGGAAGTTTCTCTGAGCTTAAATCGCACTGTCACCTGTATGGTGCTCAAGGCCAACGACAGGCGTACCTCTTGCCCATGCCACGATGAATTTCGTGGGCCTCGTTCTGACTACGTCAGACAGGTGGCATTAGCCACAACAACAACAACACATTCACTTCATAATCGCCGACCTAAAGAATGAATTGCGTTTCAGAAAGCTTTCAACAAATGGAAATAAAATTGAATCAATTTCGCGCATTGTGGAGGACAATAATGAAAGAAATAATGAAGGAACTTTAAATGACTTAACTTTTCTTCGCATGCAGTCACAAAAAATGATGATGGAATATTTTCTGATAAAACTTAATTATTAAAAGAAATCGAATCTCTTCGAAAACAAGTAGAACCTTTATGTAATCGACCTCCTCAACCCCCTGCTCCTCAAGTAGACCCAAGTATTGCTGCTGTTCTCTCTACATTAATTGAAACACAAAAACAATTGCTGGATAGACAAACAAATCAAAATGTGATCTAAATCACATCCACCAAAAACACTGCAAATTCGATTCAAATTTTTAAAGGAGATATAATTTACAATGTCTTCAAATGGGTAAAGAAAGTTGGAAGAATTTCAACATATTAGCTCACTGGTCTAATAAACTAAAATTAACAAATGCTATTTCTCGTCTTTCGGGATCTGCAAAAAATTCCCAGTTAACTACAGGAAAGAATTTCAATGATTGGACTGTTTGGAAAACTACTTTTTCGCTTCAAAATTTAAAAGTCGCAACACAATGTAAGAATTTTTAGCACATCAAAGTGAACGAAAAATGAGCCACAGTGAAACTTTAGTCGATTATATTTACGCAAACGATGCCCTTCTGGAAAAAGCTCATTTTACAATTCCACAACAAGACCACATTTCAATGATAATAGGTGATGTTACTGAAGAAAAATGGCAAATTGCCCTAGCTACCCAAAATTCTGACACAGTCGGAAGAATTAATTGACAGAGCAACATCACTTGATGCTATTCGAAGTGTTAAACAAGAATAAAAAGCACTCCTCGAGACCTCAATTGAGATCTTTTAGCACACATTATGTACCCCTTCATAAGTACAATCCCACAATTAACAATAATCAAGATATTAATTGCTGGCGATGTGGACTCAAGTGTCATTTGCCACCTCCTCCAAGTGGTTCATTCGTAGTTCGACCAAGTCAATTTCAAGAACCCAGCAGTCAAACGAATGCTCCTCTCTTATCTTCCAGAGACTCAATAAATCATGGAAATAATACACAACGTGGCACCACTAATTTGAACTCCTCAGATTCCCGACGCAACAGTAATAGTAATCGCAATTCAACATCTGGAAGATATGCAACAACAAATCCAAGTAATTCTGTAGATTGTATTAAAACTCAAACCAAGAAGCGTGCATTGATACCTGTTATTATAAACAATAGCATCGAAATTCAAGCCCTGTGTGATCGATAGCTAACATCACCATCATTCAACATTCTTGCATTCCAGCTGATGCGGTTATTCACCCATGGACTGATGGACAGTTTCAGGTTGTTGATCACAAAATAAATCCAATAGGTTGGAATTCCTTGAACTTGTCTTTTGGTAATATACACTGGTGTGCAAAAATTAAGGACGAGACGGTTTTTTCAATATAACTTTGTACAAAAACTTTCCAAATCAACACATTTAATACCGTAAGATCCCCAATACGTAAGGACATGTGTAATGTAAGCAACACTTACTAAAAGAGAAATCAGAGGGATAAAAAGAAGCTTCATCAAAAAAGTAGCATGGAGCGCAATGCGACTGAAGGCCGAAACATCCCTGTGATGGATGTCCAGCAAGAAACATCCGGTCTTTAGTAGGGGATATGATCTCCCCTGACTGCTAGGCAGGTTTCACAGCGTCTGCCCATGCTGAGAATGAGGGTGTCAATGAGTTGTTGAGGCATTGCTGCCCATTCGTCTTGCAGCGCCAATCGAAGCTCCCGAATCGTTACTGGTGGTAAGGTACGAGCTGCCAAGCGTCTGCCTAGAAAATCCCATACATTCTCGAGGGGATTGAGATCCGGAGATCATGCCGGCCAATCCATACGTTCAATATCCTCACTCTCTAAGAGCTGTTCGGCAGCTACTGTGCGATGACATGGTGCATTGTCGTCCATGAAAAGGAACTGCAGACCCATAGCGCCTCTAAAAAGACGCACATATGGAAGAAGAATCTCGTTACAATAGCGGTTCCCGTTGACTGAACCTGCGTCGAAGATGTGAAGGTCTGTACGACTACCAAGCATGATGCCTCCCCAAACGAGAACACCGCGACCTCCATACCTGTCCCTTTCAATGATGTTCGAGGGATGATTGCGGCTTCCTCGCTCTCTCCAGATTAGTATGCGATGAGAATCGCTACTCAAACTGAATCTGCTCTCATCTGTAAAGAGTACTCGTCCCCATTCATTGTCTCTCCAATTCCGGTGTTCCCGGCACCACAGAGAACGCCTTCTCCGATGGGCAGGCGTTAAAGGTAAACACCGTACAGGGCGTCGTGCAAACAGACCACCACAGTGCAGTCTTCTAGCCACGGTAAAATGCGATATCGGTCGTCCAGTCGCCTGTGTCGTGTGTCTAGAGATTTCTCCCGCGGTCTGCCGCCTGTTTCTTCTGGCCTGTAAGACAATGTACCGGTCATCTGCGGGTGTGGTTCCTCATGGACAACCACTACTGAACCCCCGGATAGCTGTTCCTGTAGTTTGAAATTGTCTCCAAAGTCGTGAAACGATGCTGTGAGCAATTCCGAACTCTGCAGCCACACTTGTCACACTGCGGCCTTCCTCCAACTTCCCAATGATTCGACCTCGGGTAAAAGCATCCAGATGTCGTCTAACAGATTGATTATTCGCCATTTCTCGCTGAGGCAGCAACTCGGTGTGATTTTAACTGCTATACGGCGTGCAATCTCTTTGCCAGAAATACTGATCTTACACCGACAACATGCTTTATACTACTCAGACACTCCCGTATTACCTCTACCTGCATATCTGCGCATGTGCTACCGTACATCACCTTACTTAATCTCCTGATTGGTCTTTCTGTCCGCTCTGCCTCTTCGTTCAGCTGATATGCTAATTTTTCGACTTCGTCCCTAATTTTTGCACACCAGTGTAGTACATACAATGCCCAAAGTTGGAATCTGCACCCATCTTCCATTTCCTCTTATTCTGGGATTTGATCGGCAGCAACAAGTTCAAGCTAGATGCACCTACGACTCTAATGGTGCATTATGCATTTTTACTCCATCTTTGCGTTTATACGAGTGCATTCATGCTTCAAAACCTATCATTAACTGCATCGCCTCTGATAAAGTTTTATCAACACCTTTAGAGAATGTAGTTTTACCAGATTTAAACACAAAAATACTTCTATCTCAAGCTCAACTCATCCCAAAATTTGTCAAACTATCTACAATTCAAAAAGCTCGATGCAGCAATAAGAAAATTTTCTGACGTGTTTTATTCCGATGATGATAATATTGGACTATGTCCATATATTGAATTTAAAATTGATTTTTGCAACATGATAAACCCATTAGATGTCGACCATATAGACTCTCAGAACCTGATCACCAGTTTCTTAACTTGCAAATCCAGCAATGGTTGAAACAAGGAATTTGTCGCCCTTCCAACTCAACTTACACAGCACCTGCTTTCATTGTGTAGCAGCCATTCCATAAAAACACTCCAAGACGAGTTGTCATTGACTATTCACGCACAATTAATTCCATCACAAAGCTTGATCCACACTCAATCGACCATATGGAAGTTGTTATTAAACGTATCGTTGGAAAGTACTACATTTCTAAAATGGATGTAAAATCTGCATTCAACACCATTCGTATAAGAGAGACTCTCATCTTTAAAACTGGGTTTGTCACTCCTGACGGACATTATGAATTTCTTTGAATGCCATTTGGTGTCACTAATGGTCAATCTACAATGACAAGAGCAATTAAATTGGCCTATGAACTTCTAGCACCACACAATGTAAATACATACACTGATGACATCTCAACTTCCCATGACGATTTCAGTTACCATCTAAAAGTGCTTTACAAAATTCTTGAAGCAACTCGAAATGCTGGTTTCAAATTGACACTAGGGAAAATACATCTAGCAGTATCAGAAATTGCTCTATTTGGTAGAATTCTTTCTCAGGATGGTGAACGCCCGGATCCTGATCGCACAGCATCGTTCAACGCTACTCAACTCTTAAATATATTCATGAAGTACGTAGTTTCCTTGGATTTGCCAATCAGTTTAGAAAGCACATACAAAATTATGCTGGTATTGCTAAGCCACTCACAAGTATTTTGAAAGGTTTAGAAAGAAAGACCAGCAATGCTACCATAATTTTAACAGATGACCAACAGCGCACATTTGAAATCTTAAAAACTGAAATTA
The DNA here is from genome assembly GCA_019973935.1 of Trichonephila clavipes. Classification (NCBI taxonomy): domain Eukaryota; kingdom Metazoa; phylum Arthropoda; class Arachnida; order Araneae; family Nephilidae; genus Trichonephila; species Trichonephila clavipes. Next base: position 131,537 of record BMAU01000912.1, on the reverse strand, counting down.
CCACCACTCCCATTTTTGCATATTTTAAATAAGGATTGCCAACTTTTTCAGAAACTGATGCCTCATATTCAGGGTAGGAGCAGTTTTTTCTGAAGATCAAAATGGAAAGCGTCGTGTCATCGAATACGCATCTTGTACTTTAAAAGATGCTGAAACACGCTACCACAGTAACGAACTGGAATGTACTGCTGTACATTGGGCCTTCACCGGCAAGTTTCGTCTTTATCTACTTGGTCATAAATTTCAACTCATCACAGACAACTACACAACAGCTTATGTTGTTGCTAAATCCGCAGTTAACCGAAAATTTGCAAGATATTTAGTAGATCTGGCTCAATTTGACTCTACAACTGTACATCGACCTGGAAAGCAAAATGTTATTGCCGATCATCTTTCGCGTCTTCCAACACCGCCTGTTTGTTTAACAGTTACTGCGAGCCATCTTAATCAGAAATCTGTACAAAACAAAAACAAGATGATTTTTGTCAATATATTTTTCGCTTTCTTAAAGAACAAAATCCCAACAAAAAGACTATGTCAATCATATCCAATTATAACATCGACACCAATATTCTTGTGCGAGTAAAGGAAAAATCAAAATCTTTTGCAGTTGTGATTACGAAGGTAATGAGGGAACAAACGCTGATTGCTTGTCATGATGATGTCTGACATATGGATGCAAAGAAAACACTTCACAATTTAAAGCAACGCTATTGGTGGCCAAATATGCGAACGGACTGTAACAAATATGTTAGAAGTTGTCACAAATGTCAAGTTCTTAAGCGCCGTACTGTTAATGCTTATGGTCTGTTGCAGCAATTGCCGATTCCACCTACACCATGGGAAATTGTATCCGCTGATCACGTAATTTGCTTACCCTAAACAAGAGCAGGAAACACCAACATGCTTGTCCACATTGATCACGCTACACGCCTTCTGCATCTCTTGGTTCACACTCAGTAACTGATGTCCTGTACCATACCATAACACTTAGATATGGTCCAACAAGTATGTACATATCTGACAGAGGGACTGCATTCACTGCAAGCCACACTCAGCATTTCCTACAAAAATATGGAATCACACAATCAATGACACCACCTTATTCACCATAAGCAAATAGCATCGTTGAATGAGCAAATGGCATAATTGTGTCCACTTTGAAAAAATTGACTGACAAAATTCCAGATAAATGGAATGAATTGCTCCCAAACGCCTTACTAGCAATGAACACAACAAAACAAAATTCAACAAAAAACCGCCATTTTATCTGCTTTTTGGATTTGAGTCCCGTCTTCCCCGTGAACTTTACATTGGGAGCTTTATAGATGACACGCCTCGCGAAGATCATCTTAACCTTCTAATTCTCGCCAGGGCAGAAGCTGCAAATAATGCATATGAAGCACATTTGGAGAATAAACATAGATTTGATCTTCATCGTAGGTCTCATTCGTTCAAGGAAGGAGATCTCGTATTATACGACTGGCCGAAACAAGGAAATCACAAACTCTCTCCTATCATCAAAAGACCATTTGTGATTGTTGGTCCAGTCGGGGACATGTGCTACGAGATCAAATCTAGAACCCTCCAGAACAAGTTTATCAAAGTTGTCCATCTGCACATCTTCGTCCTTACTTCAAACGAGATGCAGATGTCATGCAGAATAACACCTCGGATGAAGAAAACGATTCATCTGCAGAAAATCGTGATCCAGCAGAAGATCATCAAGAAGTTTCTGTGACCACTGAACCTTCATCAAGTCGAAATCACTTGCTTCGTAATCCTCGTCCTCCCAAAAGATTTGAACAATATGTTTCCTAAGACTCTAATTTTTACCTACGCTACAATTTCAAATTTTTTATGCCTTTTCAAAAAAATTCTCATTGAGCGGGGGCGAATGTAAGGTTCCCATTTTGTTAGAATTAGTGGCAACCATATTTATGGTACTTTATGTAAGGTAATCTGGAAACACCAGATGCACACACGCTTTGTCGAAGTGATCGTATTGTACCGCAACATAATTTTTCGCTATTATTAAATGTTATTTGTTTTTTAAAATAGTTAAACATTCCTCTAAACTATCAACTCCATACATCTTTTTATCTTATACATTCCACACTTAGAATATATCTTAAAATAATATTTAAAGTATATAGATAAACATGTTTTTGATATTATTTGTAAAGACAATTTTAAAAAAGTTTTAATTTTTATTAAAAAATTTCATGATGTAAATTTAATGTTATTTACTCATTGATAATATTAATTTTTGATCCAATTGTCACCAACGCATGTATTACATTTAGTAACTGATATATTTTCACAATTTTTTTACACAAACTGTTGGCGAATATGAAAAATTATGAAATTATCAGCACTAGCATTTCATATTCCGGGTTTAATTCGGTGCTATATTTTGTTTTTGTAACCACTCGCCTCTAGAAATATTTTTCTCACTTACTAAATACATTTTTGTGAAATGTTCATAGCTGTGTGAGAAATTTTGTGTATTTTGCATGAATTAGCAATCTAAAGTTTAAAAGTTATAGCTTAAATTTAAATTTTAGCATCGAATCTGTTGATATGTTGATAAATTCTTCCATTTTCTTCTTTGTGTGTGTGTTTTCCCCCACAAATGTAAAAGGTTTCAAAACATTGTTCTAACTAGTATGAAATTACTTCGTGGAGCTCGGGATAGCAAACAATAGCATGTACACAGCCTACTAGATAAAGAAAAAAAGTTTTAAAAAATTCATTTATTATATTACAATAAAAGTTTAAAAGTTTTTCAAAACAAAGTTAAATTATGCAGAAATAAAATTGTTAATCTTAATGTATATCATCTTTAGATAATTGTGGTTATACAAATTTCACGAGAACTTGAATCCAGTTTGCATACACATTTGTAATATTTCTTTCCAATTTTTGTTTTTTGTTGTGACTCGTAGAACCCCAAGGTTCTATGGAACACAGTAAAAAGATCAATTCTCAAGATAAATGATGAAGAGAAAGAAATTGTTTATTTTTTTTTCTGAATAAATGATTTTTAAAGGAAGAATAGGAGGATTTAAAGCAATGGAAAATTAAGTTTCAAGTTTTAATCTGCTGTATTAAATGAACAAACAGTATGATAAATTGTACTTTTATACGATAGAGCAGGGATAAAGAACCTATTTCACGCGCGCCACATGGGGCACGTGGCACAATTCTCAAAGTGGCACTCTGCACTACTCAACAAATGTGTCAATTTTTGAGAGGATGGAAGTTGATTAATTTGTAATGCACCTTATTTGACAAGGATCACCAGAATTATGGACAACTACAAAATTTCGAAAAAAATCGGAAAGATAACTCCAACGATAGTAAATGTACAGCTATTTTGTAAAGCATTGAATGTCATTGCTGAAGAGATTTAATTGTTTAAACAGAGAAAATTACATGCACCCTGCTCTCCGCTTTTGGTTCTACCAATCTAACAAGTAAAAAAGTAAAGTAAGTAAAAAACTTTCGTTATAAGAAAAATATTTCGAGCCCACATAGAAAATCAACAAAGAATTGTCTCAATTTTTTTCTTAGACAAATTCTTCTCTGTGAAATAAAATTAAATATTTTTCAAACACAAATACGCAAATAATAATTTCATTACACATTACTTTTAATTATGAATAGCAGCATCAATAGTATCACGTGTATTTCAAAAATATTCAGACAAATTTTAAATGAAGAAAGTACAAACAAAAGAATATATATATAAATGTTACAAATTTTTTCCCGTCGTTTTCTCAGTACAAATTCTGAAATATATCAACGTTCTCGAAAGCGTTGTATAATAATAGACATGATATATTTTATGCTGCATATACATATAGATTTAAAAACAAGTTTTAAATCTCATATAAGTATTGATTTTAGTATAACAATAACATAAATTTAATATTTATAGCGTTAGATAACCGTAAGAATATTTAATTTTTCGTATATTTGTTAACAAAATAATAGTTTCATTATTATGCATAATAAAGGAATCAAGTGGGCTACAATTCTCGACTATTACATCACCTCTGCTGGTTACAGAATTTCGACTTGCACATTTTAAAAAATTTTTATTTGAGCTGGATATATACAATTTTTTCCGAATCTAAGCCGTCATCGATTCTAAGCTGCACACCAAATTCTCAACAAGTTTTTGTGAAAAATGAAAAATAGTGTAAAAGGGTTTATCTATATCAAATTTTACGAAATTAAAATAAATTTAAAATGAAGTGAATAATTATTTATTTTATCAGTATTATAAACTTTAAATTACATACATGCCACCATACTTGCTCTAAACACCCCAACCAACAAATTTCTCTCCCTCGGACTCTAAGTTGCACCCGATTTTCAGTAGCAATAACATTGGAAAAAAAGTGTAGCTGATATTGGAGTAAATACACAGTAATTCCTCCGCTTTAATTAAGTATTCACTAATAAAATATTCTTTAGTAAATGATTTCCATCTGTGTTAGCGAATAAAAGTGATATTATATAACTAGTTTTTACTGCAGTTGTATTGCCTTCAACAAATTTAGGGGGCTGCGGTAGTCTGGCGGTCAATGTAACGAACTGGAGCCATGAGTTTGAGCCTTGCACCAGAAAGCCGATGCACATTAAATATGTCGGGGCTCAAACGTCCTCCAAATGGTGTCGTTTGGAAGTTAGGAGAGGGGGTGCCAGCTCAGGTGTCGACCTCGTCAATTTACCATGGTTCGTCGCCAAACGCTCTCGAGTAGCTGAACAGTTCGACATTAATATTTACTCTCCCTCCCTCACTCAACAAATTTAGTTAATATATTTTTTCATTTTTTAAGAGCTGATTTCAATTCCGACAACTCGTCTTCACAAAGTTTTACAACACATTAGTCATAGTTTGTTTTTGTTTTGTGTCATAATGCCTTTGAAATTATATTCCTTAGCGACTTAATTACAGTTTTTACTGTAAGGCACAATATTTTATTCTTGTTTTGGGCATAAAAATGTAATATTGCAATTCCCATTTTTCTTGAAAATTACGATGTTCATCCTTATATATAGTTCATCTTTTCTTACGCTGTTCTTGAAGTTTAATTATGTTTTTATTAAATTACTTTTTAGTTTAATATGAATAAAAACCAAAACCGACTTTCATTCACAAACTACTGAATAAAGACTACACATTGTCCTGGTCATCTTATGGTTTTTAAATTAAAAAAAAATAAAACTTTAACTGCTTATTTGACGTCACGCTTTTCGTCTCTCATTGATTGGAGATTCGAAGGAAGATGCTACCTCAGGTGTCGCCCTCGTCACTTGACCATGGCTCATAATTACGAAGTCGGTCGCCAAAAGTCCTTGATTAACGAAAAAGTGCGACAAAAATATTCACTCACTCAGCCCTTATTAAAAGTTGCATTTTTATGTTATTAATAATTGTGCAAAATTTATAATAATTGTGCGCTCATTTAAAGAGATATTAAAGTAACATCGTAACTCTTATATAAATCAGTTCAAGTGATTGGAATTAAAAAATATGAAGTACCGAAACTGAAAAAATTTGGGGTAACAATAAATAAATAAAATTGCTTTGCTCCTAAAAAAATAGTTTTTCTAACAGGTAAAAGAAACTTTGGATAAGCTAGAAAGCACCAGTTTCTTTGCATAACTTTAACCACTGTTTGTTCAAATAAGGGTCGCTAGAATTTCTAGGAATTTTGATACAATTTTTGCATAAAATAACTTGTTTGCAGTGACGCACACAAAGGACCTCGGGTCCGGTTTATGTCGCCTAAATGGGATGTACACAGTGGAGCCAATTTCTTCTTTCTTGACTGCTTGCTGTCAGATTACAATTATTAAGAAATGGGATAAAATTAGAACAAAGCACAACATTTTAAAGAGTGTCAATATTGAAATCGAGAGGAATGACATTTTTTTTAAAAAGTAAGCATTTCTCTTTATGAAGGAACTCAAAAAAGTTTGAAAGAAAAGATTATATTTTGAGGTTTTCACAGCTAGTAATTTCTTTAAATCATTAAAAATAAGCACTAAGAGACCACTTTAAAATAGCAATTAGACGCATATATTACACTAAAATAAGGAAATAAAATTGGATAATAAAAAGACGGATGCAAAATTATCTAAACTAATTGAGAACTGCTACTTGAGGTTAGAGTCAGTTTTGTGTCTTGTAAACCTTCTCCTTTTGCGAATTGTACTGAAGCGAGAGAGAGAATCACAATTGCGGCATAGTGTAATTAAAGAACATCACAATCATTGTGAAATAAACAAATCAAGAAAATTTATTGCTTTATGAGAATTCCTTGCAGTGAAAAAACTAATCCAAATGAAACCGAACATAATATTAATTAACTTATAATTGACATATTTTCACATCATGACTATCAATGTTTGGTTTTAATATCTGTAATATTGTTGCAGCTATATATATATATATATATATATATATATAATCTATAAGCTATTAGTGCATGTAAGGATAAAAATATTATTTAATGCAGATAAAATTCTCAATTTCTTATTTAAAGCAATAACTTGAATAATAATTAACTCTGAATAATTTAGATATACAAAATTTTAATCTGAAAGGGTAAAAAAACTTTTTCACATAAGGTTTCAGGTATATTATTATAGAAAAACAATTTTATCAATAAATTATAAAAATAATGATGGAAAAAATGTAATCATCAGCTCTGTCATTATTAAAAAAATAAATTTTATTATTCTGAAGTTGAGAATATGATCGTAATATATATTTTAAACGCGAAAGCTTGTGTGGATGTTTGGGGGTCTTTCACGCAAAAACGACTAAATGGATTTTACTGAAACTTTTCAATAATATCGCTTATAAATCAAAATAACACATAGGCTATAATTTATAAAGATATAAAGATATTGTGTGATGTGTCCAAAATATAACGATAATTGTCAAGTAAATAGGAAAAAATTCTGCCATCTGCAAGCTTTTCTGACATGTCACGTCAGCATATATCTATCTTTCATGTATGAAGCAAAACGTTCCCCTCTGTTTTGTCTACGCCAGGCACCACTGCGTGCTCGATTCTAATTTTTTGCATTGTAATCACTATTTTTTTTTATTTCAGAATAAAACTTACTTTTATCGCTTCTGGTATTTAAAGTAGATAAGTTAAGTCTTTCACACTACACTACATCATTTGGACAAATTTGCAACTTTGTTTGTGGTTAGCATTTAATTATAACGCTATAGTTTTAATTGAATAGGCAGGTATTGCATTTTTTAAGTATAAAAATAATAACTGCCGTACTGTATTTTTTGGAAGTGTAGAAAAAGCATCTACTAAGAATTATGCCGCGAAAGCGTAAGTCTAATCTTTCCCAACGCTCTAATTCAGCTCGAGGTAAGAAAGTAGCTAGATTTAACGAATCGTTTCCACAAGCCGAACTGCGAAGGCTGGAACAGGCGGAGCGTGAGGCAGCTCACAGAGCTGCTGAGGCACCAGAACAGTCCCAAGCTCGGCGTCTTCAGCATGCAACTTATATGGCGTCTCAGAGAGATACAGAAACCATTGAAGCAGCTGAATCTCGCAAACGTTCTGTTGCTGAAAGGGCACAACAGCGACGTCTAATACTCACAAAAAACACGTGTGGGGTATTCGATAAAGTTGCATTTGGGTATGACGAAACTCTTGATTATGAAAGCCACAAGCTTATAAAAATAGAAGCGATGAATAAAGAATGCAGAATTTGCGGTGCTCTTAAATGGAATGAGGAATCTGCAGGCATGTGTTGCTCGGGAGGGAAAGTAGCCCTTCCTTCAATAGACAAGCCAGTTAAACCTCTTCAAGAACTTTTCTCTTATGAAACAAATGAGTCTAGCCGTTTTCTAAAAAACATAAGAAAATACAATACATGCTTCCATGTGACATCTTTTGGGGCGGATAACATTGTTTCGATGCAGGTATTTTGCCCGACTTTCACAATCCAAGGCCAAATATACCACACAATTGGCTCTTTGATTTCTGCTACCAATACGCAACCAAAATTTTTGCAAGTTTATTTCATGGGCGATAAGGAAGCACAAGTTAATAGGCGTTCTGAGTACGTATAAGGTGTGGAAATAAACACGGTTCAAAAAATACAACAAGTTCTACATGATCACAACATTTTAGTGCATGAATTTAAAATGGCTAAAGATAGAGTGACTAGTTATAATTACCAGGTAGTGATGTTGAGTCAGGAGCATATGCTCAAAATCTCCTAGAAATTGGCGAAGGCCATTTAGACACCGACCAAGAAGGTATGGTACTTACTTTTCAAACACCAATTTTGTCACGTTGTGGAGTCGGAAGACGAACTCATTGATCAAGTTTTTCCGAATATGCAACAACATATTCTCGACGAAAAATGGTTGTGTGATAGAACTTAATTGGCACCGAAAAATGACTGTTGTAAAAATAAATAAATAAATCTTGGGTGAAATAGCCAGCGAAACATCAGTCTATAACTCCATCGACACAGTCATGTCATCTGATGATACTACGAGCTATCCAATGGAGTTCCTAAACTCTTTGGATTTATCTGGGATGCCATCACATAAGTTGGAATTGAAGGTAGGTGTACCCGTTTCGTTAATGCGCAACTTGGACGCACCAAGATTATGCAACGGTACTCGGTTGCGAATCACCGAACTAGGAAGGCATATTGTGAAGGCCACAACTTAGCTGGAGAAGCCAAGGGAGACAATGTTCTTATACCACGCATCCCAATCATATCCAATAACTTACCATTTAATTTTAAATGCCTGCAGTTCCCATTAAAAGTTGCATTTTATATGACTATCAACAAATCGCAAGGCCAAACCTTAAAGGTAGCAGTCCTACATTTAGGTACGCCATGTTTTATCCACGACCAGCTCTACGTGGCTTGCTCACGCGTTTCTAAATTGCAAAATCTGCATATTTATGCTGAACGAAAAAAATCGTTTAACATAGTTTATATGAATATATTGTAATAGCTACCAATAACTTTTGCATTACCATCAATCATCATATACATCCGTACATCTATCAACACAAAATAACGGATTTATAATACCTATCAGTGAGATCATCATCAAAAATACTTAGTTTCAGTTTACATACATTACACAATATAGAACAAGGGTCTCTCAAAGTAACTCTGTCTGTCTGTTACGCCTTCCCGACTAAACCGCTGAACCAATTTTGATGAATTTTGGTATAAAGATAGATAGAGAGGACCTTAAAGAAGAAAATAAAAGCTACACGAAGGACTAATCCTGCGCAGTACTCTAATAGACTTAATTTTGTTAAATATATTGCGGTTTTTTTAACATTCTTTAATTGCGTTAAACGATTTTCACTACATGTAAATTTTCAATAAACTATTTTAATGATCCGAACTTTAATATTCCTTAATGCAAAATGTTTATCTAAAAAATAAAAATGGATCTTTGTATGTATGTATGACCTCTTTTCACTCCAACACTGTTCAACCGATCACTATGAAAATTGACATGTATATGTATTTTTATGGAGAAGAGTTTTGCGCTATCTTCTTCGTTGCAGCTCCCCACCAGGTGGTGCTACAGCATATCGACTTCTGCACAGTTCAATCAATTGCCAAGTTGCCAACTTCACTCTATCGCCAACATTTTGCTATGTTTCCATTGTATCGCCGTTATAATTTAAGGAACGGCGTTGCTTGCGAATATTACAATTTTAACAGAATAACAACAGTAAGTAATAATAACGTATTCCACTTCTAGATATAAATTATTTACACTACTTTGATTTAAGTGCTAGATAGGGAACTTAATTTTTAATCTAATTTAATTATCCTTACATTTACCCCTCCCCCCAATTTTAAAAGGGAGTCATGGCGTGGTTTTTTTTCTCTTTACAAACTTAATCAATTTTCAACAAACACAAAACAATGCATAACATTATTTAGAAAGATATATTACACACAGTAGAAATATTTAATTAATAGGAATACTAAAATCAAAATGCAATACAATAAACGAAACTATAACAACAAACACAGTAATGACACTTCCAAAATATTAATTGATAAAAATGAATTTCCGTATTTATAAATGAAGATTAGCTTGTTCAAATCCATTCGACATCGAGAATACGAGCTCGCGTTTCCTCCTATTCCTTCATAATAATAGATTCGTATTATAGCTAGCAGATAATGTTTTCAAAAAAATTATATTGGAAAATATATCATATCAAACAAAAATATAATAGATATAAAAATACATGATATCATACAAATTTTAAAATAATAATTTTGTATAAAAATCTACTCTGGCACCATCATAGTAATACCTTATACTGTTACATAAATTTTGCATACATGAAATACATTTTTTTAAAAGATAAAAAAAAATATACACTATTAAAATGAAATTATTAATAATATGAAAAAGGCGCACAACACACAACTTATACGCAGTATTTAATACAATAAACAATATTGTATTTCATATGCGTTGTAAAATACAAGAATATAAAAATTATAAGAGTTATAAGAATAAAATAATAGAAGAATATAAGATCTCTCTTTTTCTTCTTATTTTTGAGTCGAAAAAGTGGACTCACTTCAATAATCACCTTTAGTATTTATGAAAATTTTCCCAATATAGTCACTGTAACTTAACAATATTGCATAAAATTATTTTGAATCTCTCCGTAACCTTCTAAATATTCGTTTCATAGATAAAAAAAATCTTTACTTTCTCTTACATCACATATTAATTAATATAAACTATATCAAGCTACTTATTTTTGAACACATCTCTCAGAAAATCTGCGCGATCAACTAACAGATGTTCAGGGATGCTAATAGGAAAATATAAGAGGTGTACATATCAAACTAAACACGTTTGTCCTCTTAATGTTTCAAGACATATACACAATTATAATGATTGTATTCTCCTTTATCCACTGTATAATATCCAAAAATAAGCTTCAAGTTATTAAATTAATTTTAAATTTAGACAAGGAAAATTTCTAGAAATAGTGAATCTTGATATATGGCCGGTATATCAAAACACACAATTTCAAAATGAAAAAAAAATTAAATGACATGCAATAAAATTACTGCTGAATAAAATGATTAACAAAACAATAAAATTCAGTGGAGAAAAAAGAATGCAACGTGACTTTACTTGCGTTTCTTATCGATCAATATCACTAGTATTAGTACATTAGTCATTTTTCTAAAAACTTAAGTTATATCTTTCAACTTTAAAACCCCCATTTCTATCATAACTGTTAACTCATTCAACATCTTAGGATAAAATAATAAGAAGTATATTAAAATTTCCCAAAATTTTGCATGACAAAATCTATATACTTAGTTTTCTCAATAAAAAAAATATAAAGCATATCTCATTTAACAGAACTATATCATAAAAATTAAATATCATATAATATCAAACATTATTCTTCTTCTAAAAGGTATGTTCAGCAAAACTCAGTCACTTCAATGTTACTAAAATGAAAAAAGAGTATTTATTTCACTGACCTTTATTTTTTACTGGCAGAAATTTTTCGTTCACGGCAATCCACATTTTGTTGCCTCTGATTTGCACCAGTAAATTTTTTCGATGTTGGTCATTCCATCATTGTATCACTGGAACTAATTCGCAATACCATTCGGAGAAGAAGAATATATATATATATATATATATATATATATATATATATATATATATATATATATATATATATATATATATATATATATATATATTCTTCTTCTGGCGGAAGGAAGCGACATATGTTTTCACAAGGTTAAGGGATTTACGCTTCCTTTTTTTTCTTCGCCATTCGAAAGTTGTTCATTCATGGCAAACTGGCTGGCCTCTTTAGCATAGACAGAAATATCGTTCGGTGGTAAAAACAGTTTTTTCTCGGTATAAAAAATCACGTTTCTTCTTTTTCAGTACTATTTTTAATTCCTGTAACTAGACGTCTTCAGCAAAGATATGTAGAGCGCCGCCGAAGTTCCATCAAATTCTCTATTGCATTTATGCATTTATTAAGGTCGTTGAGGGCAAGAGCAAAATAGTACACAAAGGAAGTGTTAGGATAGAGTTAAGCGGGATACACAAACCAAAACACATCCCTGTGCCATCCTCATCACGTGATCGTGACGTCCCATGAATCAACCTTATTGCTGGATGTCTCACGCACGCATAGCTCGCAATGAAAAGCTTAGGAGAGGGAGTAGTTGAGAAACTCTACAAGTGTCATTTGACAGCTTCTGTTAGTCCGAAAAACTGGAGTACCTTGACAAGATGTTAGCATCAGAGGTAGAAGACTGACTTCACTGCTTCATCTGCAGACCTTAGCTGAGCATAGTTGAATGACCTTCACGCCTTGGGGGACCCTACCAGGAGATTACTCTCCCGACGTACATCGCCCGTTCCTCCCAGGAACACCTCCTCACCGGCTAAAAAGCACATTTTGAGGCGGCTGAAGGGTGAGTGAGTTTTGGGTTTTGTGGCGTAAAAGCTAATTTAGTCTAAGCTGCGCCAAACACACTTTAAGTTAATTAAAGTATAAAATTGTAAAATAGTATTTTAAAAACAGGTTTAAAAATATGTAAAATCACAGATTGTGTATAAAAAGTTAGTTTTAAAAGCAGAAGAATATATATAGATAAATCTCAAAATAAAAAACTAGTTCTAAATTTAAAAGTGAAAAAATCTTGGTGAGGAAAATCCTCACCAAGTCCGACAAGTATGATTACTATTTAAACAGTCAATTTTTTGAAAAACAATTAGCTCTGACTTTTTCCGAAACGTGCCTTAATGCGCGCATGTATTTGTCAGGATCGCCTCGGTAATATTCCGTCATGGCGAATCCATCCGCAGGATTCGGTTCAAGTTCCTCGTCCATATCATATATAAACATGTTTTCGTCATCTGTAGTATATTTTGTAGGTCCTGACTTTCTGAGTTCATGTTTAGCCATTTTTATTTCTATTTCTGGTTTTTGTACTTTTGCTCGTTTTCTTCTATTTTTTGAATTCTGTTTTACATTCTGTGGGACTTTAGATGTATTACAAAGTTCGCTATTGCGTGTAGTAGTTGCAGACTTTGATAAGGGAACTGATGGTTGAAGTGCGGCAAACTTATTAAAAGTTGTAGGACCTGGGCATGTTTCAGTTGATGAGGATGAGGTCGAGGTATTTAGGCTATTTTCAGGGGCAGCAGCAGAAGCAGAAATGGGTTTAGGTAACGGAGATTCAATTTGTGTGGCTGGTTTTATTGAAGAAGCGGAAGGCAAGAGGTTTTAATGAGTGGTAGAAGACGATGTGGAAACTGAAGCATTTGGCTGAGGTACGGATCATAGAGGTCAAAGTAATTGTAAAGGTGGGCACTTGATTTTAGTAATATTTTCATCTCTTTGTGTTGTACTGGTAGCAATTGAGGGTTTAGTAACTTGGGCGTAAACTTGGGATAACTGGAGGGCAATTAATTTTAGGGCTTCAAGGTATGGTATATTTCTGTTGGTTGTAATGGTTTGAATTTCCTTATCAGTTTTCCATTTAGGACAAAGTTTTGAGTCGGAGGAATAAGGCTGTGAACAATTCAGGCATTTCTGCTCCAGACTGCAATCTGTGGAAGCATGTCCAACAGATGCACATCTAGAGCACGTCAATTGCCCACGGCAGTAAGTTTGGGAGTATCCGAACCTCTGGAATTTGAAACAGCTCAGAGGGTTTGATATGTAGGGACGGTTCTTACAGTTCAAATAACCTGCTTTTGTTGCAGACGGAAGTTTAGGGCTATTGAATGTTAGTATTAAATATTTTGTAGGAATAATTGTATTATCTTTTTTTATAGTAATTCTTCTGACATGAATCACACCCAGATCAGAGAATCCATCAAGGATTTCCGCTTCAGGAGTGCTCAACAAGTCAGGTTCAGAAAGGACACTGCGGGAAGTATTAAGTGATTTGTTAATGGAGAATCAAGAAAAGAGATGAGGCAAGTAAAAGCGACTTCGTTTGGAGAGCAGAGAATGTTTCAATTAATAAATCTCCGAATCTTAAACGTTTTACTGACTTAGGTTCGCCCCCTATTCCAATTAGTGCTTTGTGAATAGCAAAAGGCGACTTTTTACTCATATCATTATTTGGCAGAGATAAAATTAAAAAACGTGTATTTTTTTCTAGCAACATCATCGATGTTTAGGTTGGGTAAAACAAGGCCTTTACCCGGGCACAGCAGCATTGAATCCATAAGTACGCGTGAAACTCTTCGTTCTGACGTGCCTCCACCCACCATGGAGTCCAACAAGGGAGGCAGTGTGCCGGTCATCTGGTAATAACCAGGCACGGCGCTTACCTGGAGTACACCCAGAATATAATGCTACAGCATCAGAGCGAGGATCCAATGGGTAAACCCAACACTCCTTATCTGCAACACTAACCCTACTGCAGTGTCTCTTCGGGGACACCAACGAGAGGCACCACCATCCGATTGACAGGAACGGGCTCACTCCTGCCACCCGTCTACAGTGAAGCGTGGTCCAAAGGGAACGCAGAGGTATTCGTAGGATACCAATCTCCTCCATATGGGAGAAGTGTGGCTAAGGGAACGCAAAGGATCCCCAGAACACCATTTTCCTCCTTAAGGGGTTACGTACCTTTTAAAAAGATGAAAATGGTTAAAAATAGTGAGCTCTTTAAATCTCTATAATTTTTTTATTATTATTTCCTAGAATGTAAATTTTGTGTAGATATTACTTTACTTAAAACATAACCAACAAACACATTGCTAATTAGGATAAATTTTTAATTAGATAATTACAAAAAGAAATTTTTGTTTTCTTTTCGCAAGTGATATGCATTACGCGCAGCTTTATAAAAAAAGTTGCCAATATTTTTTGATGAAATTTTTGCTCAATGTTGGAAATTGTGTGTGCTATCTTTAAAATGACGAAGCATGAAACACTGATTTAAAATTTTTAGTAAACTATAACAATTTACAATTTAACTATAAAGTTTTTTTTAAAAAAAATCACTATTTTTTATTTGTAATTTTAAATTTTTTCATTAAAAATTCCAACTGGTTCGTTATTTTAAGTACAGGTATGGTCAGAATCTCCAGTAAAAATTTTATCATTTTCCATGGAACGGTTTTGAAAATATTATGCGCGTAATGAGAAAAAATGACGTTCTGAGAAAATCAACATCAAATATAAAATTTACCACAGTTTTATACATATATTATTCTGGTTACTTAAACAACAACTAAATTTAAATTAAAACTAATGTGAAGTTTTTTTAGTCAATAAACTTCAATTTATTAAAATTATTATAACAAAAAACATATATTTTACCAATGTAGTACAAGCATCAAAACGATATCAAAAGCTACAAAATAATCAAAATGCAACAAAGTGATTCATTTCCCCAAAATAAAGTTAAAAATTTATAAATATTACTTAAAAAACAATCAATATCTTAATTAACAACTACTTATTATAAATATTAAATAATGTGTGATATGAATGCAGTGTATTACTATGATTCTAAAATGCTAAAATTCGCCACATGCATACGATGTTCCCTCTTTTTCAGTTATTTTTTTACAAGTAGTTTTAAATTGCATTCCTTTAGCTTGTCGCACTTCTTTTGTGTGGAGATTAAAATGTCACTCTGCAGTCTGAATTCTTTTTATATCTACAAGTGTAACAAATTTTTGTGCAAACTGACCAACAGTCAGACCAAGTGATTGCATAATTTTTAGTCTTCCTTGATGACAATTGCCTCATTTGTAGATATATCAACAATCTTTCTACCACAACCTAAAGTTTTTGGACATAATTTCCATATTAATGAGTTAATGGATTCGTTATTATTTTGGGTTTTACCCCCTAGACATTTTTGTAGGAGTTTAGGTTGTGATAGATCATTAAACACAGGTTTTATGGCATCCATTACTGCCACTGGCAATTTGTTACTGTGTCTAAAAGTTTCCACACTGCCTTCTAATACTTGATTTTGATATTTACACCAAGAATTAGGACCTACAGGACAAAAACTGTGCAATGATTCTTCGTCGCTTGAACGTATATGGAAATATACAGCCCAAACAGCTTTTCGCATATCCGACAGGCATGTTTTATTTTGTCGGATTGCATTTCCATAGTACGTTGTAATTAAGTCGATCATTCTGTCAGTCAACCTTCCCTTTCCCCCAATCAACTTCCCATCACTGAGTTTGGAGCTCATTTGTTTTAATTTTCGTAAACGAGTTCCCATTCTTTTTTGAACATGTCCAACACATTCAATTTTTGAAACTGTGATATCTTCTCCATACGGAATGGATGCAGTAATAGATGAGAATGTTTTGGAATCGCCATCCCCGATGTAAGATGTATATCTCACAGAACGATGACTTAATGAACGCTGAAATATACGAACCATTCCCACAGTCTCCATCATGCCAGCTGAACCATTGTGGTTTTTCAAACATTCTTTAACGTGAAGAATTTTCCACTTTTTGTAAGCAGGTGACCCTTTTCTTCATTTCCTAGAATCACATCCCTTACAGACATCAGTTCCGCATCAATACACTTTCCTGTTTTGTCTCCTATAACAGCACACACACCAACACGAGAAGAACAACCACGGAGTTTCCACGTTTCATCTCCACTAATTATTATATCGGAAGAATTTGTCAAAGTTACCCCTTCCAAAGCTGCACTTTGCATTGAAGCTTCTGCAACTTCTTTACTATACAATTGTAGTTTGTTTATAATGTTATTATAGGATTTTTCAGCAACTGGAGGAGGAAAGTCCATGACACCACAGAAAGTTGTCATTGCTGTATGACCTTGTCCAATTGTCCTCATTGCGTACACAAAACGTCTGTTTATTTCTGGAATATTTTTTCTTTCAGCCAGCATTTTTGAATTTCTAAGCGAACACAAGTATTGACAGTTCTTACATTCAATCGAAAAAACACTAGACAAAAGTCTAATAACATTTTTCTGTTAGTTTAATATCACCACCATATTTTTGCAAGAAGCAAAGTTTGGAATATTTTTTTGTTTTACAAATGCCAGGCCATTGACCATCAGGTCATTAGGCAACGAGCTCTCCAATACCTTTTTACAATGCAGTTAAGATCATTCAGTGCAGAGGACTCGTCCAAATGAGCGGCAGTCATGTCTTGTCCAGTGTCACACAAAACGCAGATAGGCGAAGTCACTAAATTAAAACGAAACAGATGAGCACAAAGGCAGTCATGTCCGGTTAAAAGTCTAAATTTAGCCACAGCAGCAGCACGAGGAGAACTTGGAATACCGTGGGATTTCTTACATAGTGTACTCCAAGGCTTCTCACGAGCAAAACGAGAAGCTGTAAGGCGAAATGATTCCCTAAAAATCCTTTTAATTTCCAGTTTGGCAAAATGAAGTGTCAGGTCTCTGCAAAAGTTCTGAAGGAATATTTGTAAATATGATAGTTTTATCAAACACTTTATAACCATCAAAACCGTCATCATGTTCAATGAAAGATGAATCAACATCTTGCAACTGAATCTTTTTTTCCAGATGCACTGCTGTTAAGTGATTCTTCCACACTGTGTACAGCTTTGCTCCTCGTATGCATATTACCAGTAAACTTCCTTTTCTTAGGACATTTACCAAATGGTCTTTTGGCAGATTCAGTCGAATTCATCATTCAAAAGTTTATAAAAAATTAATATTTTTCCTAAAACTTATCTTAGAATAAGATATGGTATGAAAATCAGGAACGAGCGAGTATAGAATCAAGAATCACGGAAGTCGTTAAATAAAGAGCACTCTCTTTTAGAAGAGGAGAGGGGGAGGAAACAAGATGACATTCTGCACGGTTGCAGAGCTTAGCAAATTTCTCGCCAATATCGGCGCTGGCTTTAAATACGATGCCAATCATTCATTTTTGCAGTAGACGTGGACCTATTCGCACGGTTAAACCAGAATTCTTATCGAAAGCGCAAAAAAAATATGTAACCATCTTTCTAAATAGCAAGTTTAAATACATGGAACAAATTTATTTTAAATGAAATTAAATAATTTATTTGTTCATTATTTTTGTATAAAAAGTTGAATTATGTAATTGCAGTGGTAAGTTATACGATTACTTGCAGAAAGCGCTTACATTATTGTTTATGATTGTTTTTTGAAGCTCCGGGTTTTTAACGAAACGATACTGGATTAATTTAAGTAATACGATTACTCATGACACGGAAATTCAGAAAAGAAGCAGCTCCTCTGTTGTACATTTTGTAGTTGTTACGAATAAGTATTTTAAATATAACCAATAAGTAACATAGTCTGATCTTTCAAAAATTTTATTACTATAAATCGAAAGGGTAAGTTTTTGATACAGAATAAAAAGCGTTTACTCAAGTGATTTGAAATGCTTATTTTCGTATTTAGTTTACTATTCTACAAAAAAGAATGTTTATTCATAATTTTAGATATCTTGTGCACTGGATATACATTGATAGATTTTTATTAAATCGGTTATTTGTTTCGTTCACATTCTGTGGGTCATCAAATTAAATTTTAATAGTTACCTAATCGTATATAAATACTTGTTTTATTAATAACTATTTAAAATGTATACATATTCATAATGATACAAGTCGAATGATGGATTGACCGGAAGCTATGGCTTTCACTCTGACAATGAATCGAGTTTCTCTGATATTTTTGTTTAATATAAACGGAAAATTTTAAAAACCTTAATATTTTATCACTTTATATCAAACTCTCTCTCTCTGTAAAAATAAAAGAGCAGACTTCCAAAATTAACTAGGAACAATTTTTTTCTCATATTTGAAAGCTAGATTAGATTATAAATTAAACTCATTTTCAAACGGAAATTAGTATATATCGTTCCATAGTGTAATCATATATCTACACATATAATGTATAAACTCGATTCAATTTGTTACTAAATTTATGCCAAATAAAATAATGAAAAGTGGATTTCAATTACATGTTACTGCTAAATGTAATTATTCATATATAAATACATATTTGTGAAAGCAGTTCTTTTTTTGTACCTAATGAAATTCGAGTTCGAACAAGACAAAAATTGAATTACATACTGCCTGTGTTATAGGTTTTAATTAAATGGTACGAAAAGTCTAAATTCTCTCTACACGCTATGCTTAATGTACACGCAATAAGTTTTCTTATAAAGAGAACGTTAAAAATTCACAAATTTGAAATGCAAGAATTCTTGTTCCGTAAGAAACCATAGGATACTCTCTTATGTTTTCCTCTTCTAAAGTAACTATACTAAACGCCGAATTAAAAATAAATTCCCTTATTTAAATGCCTACAAAATGAACGAAAAGGTTTATTGAAATGTTTTACCTTAGCAATAATAGAAACCACAATTGTTTCTTTACAGTAAATTATTTTAATTACAAGGGATGCATTTTCTACTATGTTAAAAATCATACGGCCAATTATTGACAAACTACTAAAAAAAGAGCACTTCTAAATTTATATTAATTTAAGTATACAAAGCATGTTTTAATTTTTTTAAAGAAAAAGTGATTAGAATTTTTTACGAGATTTTCTGGCCGTAATTTTATACCCTTGCTAATTTTAAATAATTTAAATAGTTTATCCATAGAAGTGTATCTAATTATAAAAATAAAATTTTATTTCTAAGAATATCTCTAAAATTTTAAGACACGTTTACCGATATAATGGACATCATACTTAAATTCTTGTTTAATTATTGAGTTCCAATCCTCCTCCCAAACTTTTTAGACAGTTATAAAAGCGTGATTCTTACTGATTAGTGTGTGGAGGAATAAGGATGATATAATATTTTTTCTTCTTAAATCTTCAAAACATGCATATACTCTGAAAATCGTTTATTTATTCAACCATATAATAGTATTACTTCTATTTGTTATTCTCTCCTCCGTGTTCTTTTTGATAAATTCGGAAGTGGAAAGAAAATTACTTTTGAGTCAAAGATAATATTCAGTCCTCTAGTGTAAATCAATTGATTTTCATTTAATGTTAAAGGTTGAATCCTAGGAGGACCCACTTTTGGTCGCCAAATTTTTTGTCGCCAAATTTTGAGCGATAAAGTTTACAATATGGTAACCCTTCCATTTCATCCAAAAAATTTGGATTTTCAAATCACCTAAAAAAATGGCAACCCTAAAAAAGTACAACGTTTTTCGCCTTTTCCGAAAAAACGTCATTTTGACATTTGAGAAGGTTTGCTCTCCACCGGTTGTTGTTAAGAATGGCGTGTGAAAGGAAATTAATTGAAAGTGAGGCTACGACAGGTTTCTTTGTGCTCCTGGGCACAAAGGGGAAGAAAGAGACATTAGAATGGTGTATGAAAGCTAATTTAATTGCTTCTCGTTATGAATGTCCGAGGTTTAAAAAAATATGCGTTTGTAAGAACGAAAGGGAACGGTTGACGGCTACGAATGGCGTTGCCGCAACCAGTCGAAAGATAATCGCCACGACGTTGTTCGAGTGTGAGAAAGGGCACTTGGTTTAGCGAAAGCAAACTTTGCTATAATAATTATCTTGCGTTTGACCAGATATTGGTTTGGCAAGAGCATGAATGCGATCGTGGTAAATGACTTGAAAGTTAATAAGAACAGGTCACAAGTTGGTGGATGACAATTTTCATGAATTCCTTGCATCGATCGCAAGGGTGTATCCACCAACGGAACATGACGAAATGCAAGCGTAAGGTAAGTGCATTTTAAATTTTTTAACATGATTGATTTCATGTATTTCTTCGATTTTATATTTGCGAAACGCCCCTTTCGTCCTTTTTTAAAAATGTAAATCATGTTGTACACACTGGTTTTAGAATGCTTTTTAAAATGAATTTCATTGCTTTCTCGTTTTTTCTTTATTATAATGATTAATTTGATGTATTTATTCGTTTTCATCTTTGCGAAACGCCCATTTCATTCCCCGCTGACGCATGCGCTTCCCAAGAGTTTTCGTCATTGACGCCTTTTTGAAAACATTCAATTTGGCGCTTTTTGGCGAAAAAATTTTGGCGCCAAAAACAGCAGTGGGTCCTCCTAGGATTTTACCTTAATACGACTGATCGCATACACGAGTACATTTGTTATTTTGATAAATAGTTTTGAAATGAGACAATCTAAGACATAGTTTAAAATTAGAATATAATACATTGTTGACTAATTGTGATACTGGTTGTTAAATAACACGGAAACATTAGATTTGTGGTGCCTCAATTTCAATAGTATGCGACTGCATTAAATTTGGTAAAACACCATTTTCAATAATTTGACCGAAAAAAACGAAGTTTATTTTGTTTTTATCTCAACTTTCATATTCTATTCTCTGTATTTTAATATTGGATCATATCTGCAATTATTGCTCTACTGTATTATTGGCTTAGATTTATTTTTGTGGTAATTTATTTAAGAAAGAAAAAATACAGCATTATGTAACAAATTTTGTTTCAAACGTATAGAGCAGTGATTCCCAAAGTGGTCTGTATGGATCCCCAGGGGTCTACGCCCACGAAAAAATAATTTGGGGGTCCATGAAGGGTAAATAGGGGTCTACGACAGCATCTTCAGGATTTTTTTTTCTTTTTGAATTTACATGAACATTAAAATATTTCTGGTTTACGTGTTTACACTTTATTTTTGCAACTTTCTCCCATTCCTAGAGTGGGGTCGCAATGAATATCCCTAACGCTCACAGGATGTCCGGTGTCATATAACTAGCTAAAAAAAGGACGGGGGATCTGTTGGAAGTAAACCCACACAGTCGATGTCTTACTCTACTTCAAGGGGTTACTTTAAGACAAACGGTTGGGATTTCTGGATTCAAAAGACTCATTTTCAAAGAAATTGGCCACCTGAAATAAGCACACAATTCCATCTTTTACAATTTACTCGCTTGAAATAAACACAGGAAATTATGCTTTTAATTTTTAATTATTTTGCATTTTTTATTATTAACATTTTAAGATTTCAAAGATAAGTATGTGTTTCTCTTTAAATAATTCAAATATATTGATGACCTGACAAATCAAAGTAACTTTGAAAGGGAAAAGAAACAGAGACAAATAAGTGCAACGCAATGCGTTCGATAATAAAGCGATAATAAAGCGATTTTACCTTGTGGTGGTGCCCTTTTTCTTTGGATTTATATGAGAAATCAAAATGCGGGGTAAAGCTGACACAATACATAGGCTTTCGAAATATCTGTACAACTAATTATTTTCAATAAATTTCCGAGTACGAAATTCAATTGATTATTTCAAACATGCGATAATTAAACTTTTTCAATTAAGGATTTTTGATGTGATTAAGGTATTTACTTATATATATATACTTATTTAAGACCTGATGTAACTTGAACTTCTAATTAAATTACATTTCTTAGTATTAAAGAACAAATTTGCAATGTCTGGTCTTTCAATGGTTGTCCTTCTTTTGGCTGGTTGGGTTAAATTTCTGACACTAGGACATATTGTGTCAAACAGTAGTGTGTCCCTTATTGAGAGCTACTACTGTATTTTTACCACATTAAGATAAGTGTGAAGGAATATCTTATTGTATTTATATTTTTATGAAAAAAATCAATCTATAAAAATAAAATAATTTGTTTAATGAAATTTCATGCATATATATAAAGTAATAAATTCAAATAAATGAATAACGATGATACTGATTTAAATGAAAACTAGGTTACTTTATAGTCAATGAAATTATTTTGCGTGTATGTATCAAGTTATACTTATCCGTATATGGATTGTAAAATCTTTTCTTATAGGATTTAATTGAAATAATATTGTTGAGATGAATCCTTTCTTGTAAGATAACTTTGACTTTTGGAACGAGACGTTGCACAACCATCATTACTGT
Organism: Trichonephila clavipes; assembly: GCA_019973935.1. NCBI lineage: Eukaryota > Metazoa > Arthropoda > Arachnida > Araneae > Nephilidae > Trichonephila > Trichonephila clavipes. The sequence goes on along the minus strand of BMAU01000912.1, from coordinate 108,574 downwards.
TTTCAGTATTAAAAAAAAAATTGCAGTTCCTATGTCTGTTGCTTATAGTAAATTTCGGTTTTTTCCCCCTGAATCATCAAATGTGATATATCAATATAAAATATGTACTTGCAGATTTTTCACTCATTTTCATACATCAAGGGAAAATTTTTGTAGTCATTTTGTTATTATTAGTATATTTTTATAAGTCATTGTGTTATCGTTGATTAAAGTATCTGAAATGCATTTTTTAAAATTCTTTCTAAATATTCAAAGTTTGAATTAGATCAGTAGTTAATATGTTAATTATTGCATGTGTTATAATAAATTTCGATTTAAATATTAAAAATATTTCAAAATGACAAAATATTTTTTAGGAAGTTAAAAAATAGGACTTTATATATTGGACTGAGAAATATAATGCATTTATTAATATTACTTAAGTATTGCAGTCTACTTTTTGAATATTTCTAGTGTTATATTAATGAGATTCGAAGAAGTATTTTTTCTTTGTGGGAGTTTTAAAAAAAATGTTTTACTTCTACACAATTCAAATTTACGTAAATCCGTGCAGTCTTTAGTGCGCACTGTATACAGATTTATATGTGGGTTTGTTGGAGAAAAAAGTTAAACGTTATATTCTCAGACGGCATAATTTTTGTTTGAAAAACCTACTTTGTTAGAATGTATTGCCACGTAAATATATTAAGTTTACGTAAATACGGTGTTTCAAAGAAAGTAAAAAATATGGGCTTCTTATTCTTTGTTTGAAATTTACGATAGGATTTTGAAAAACCCCATTAAATTCTTTAAAAATTGTAACCATTTTTTAAGGATCTTTCAATCTTTTAAGTTTGTTTTATTGTGTGTGTGTGTATGTGTGTTTGTTGTGTGCTTTGGTTTTTAATACATATACATATTAAAGGATATATTAATATATATATATTGTATTGTTATGCTGTCTTTCTGTTAGCGCGAACTATTCAGAATTTGTAGGCGTGTACCTGTGTGAACAATTTATCTTTTTTAATAATATTTTTTTATTTTTAGAGGAGGGGTGGCATTATGCATTTTTGTCCCAAGTGGCGAAACTTCTCGAGTCGACCCTGTTATATGTTTAAATGTAAAATAAAGTTATACAACCAGAATATAAATATATTTTTTTTGCCATGTCTAATTTAAATAACTGAATTTTTCCTCAGGTAACTCATTCTAAACATGACCGAATGTAGAAAGAAATTTAAACAGTACAGTGTTGATTATTTGAAGTATGGTTTTATAGAGTCAGCGTCTGACAAAAGATTGCCTATGTTCCTTGTATGTAACAAAGTCTTAAGTAATGACGCTATGAAACCATCTAAGTTGGAGGATCATTTGAAAAGATGTCATCCTAATATAAGAAGCAAGGATTCGAAGTACTTTCAAATACTCAAAGAAAAACTTCAGAAGCGCCCCTCGTTGGACAGAATGTTTGCTTTGATTTCACAAAGAGATGATAATGGTTTGCAGGCTTCTAGAATATTTCACTACTTATAGCAAAATCCGCAAAATCTCATACAATTGGAGAAGAGTTAATTTTGCCAGCCGTTGAGGTTTTAAAAACTGTTATAACTAAATCAACATCCGATATAATCAAAAGAATTCCCTTAAGCAACAACACAGTTCAAAGACGTATTGATGAAATTGGTCAAGATATATTTAAAGTTTTTTTTGCGATTATTTGCAAACGACGCATTTCTCTCTTCAGCTGGACGAGTCAGCTTTTCCTGGAAATGAATCATTATTATTGGCCTATGCTCGTTTTATTATGGATCAGAAGCGGCTCGAAGAAATGCTCTTTGCAAGAACTTTGACAACCAACACTAAAGGCGAATCCAGCATCTGCTATGGTCGGGCGCCAGTGGCACACACAAGGGGGAGGAGGTCCTGGGGGTCCGGACCCCTCCCCCAAAGCCCTTGGTTTTTTTCTCGATCGATTATAATTCTAAGTATATATTACGTAAAATTTAATTAAGTATTTGTTATTAATGATTAATTTTATTAATTAATGCTAATTATTTATTCAATAATTAGTTTTTTACTGTGTTTTGTCCCCCAAAATTGACAAAATCAAAAGGAGCATGATACAAGAATGGTAAACTTTCGACCCCGGCCCCTCCCCTTGAAAAATTCCTGTGTGCGCTACTGTCGGGCGCTATTGTGCATATATAAGCCATTTAAAACAAAACGTATTTGGTGTGTTAGCAATACACTGCGTCATCCATCGCGCGCGACATTATTTAGTTACTAAAAATCTTAATGGAAGATTACATGAATCTCTTCAATTTGTCATAAATACGAAAACCGAATCTGAAACAACGCGTTGAATAGACGTTTATTAATTTCGCAGTTATGTGAAGAAAATGATGAGCATTTCCATCAATTACTCCTTCACACGGAAGTCCGCTGGCTGTTGAAAGGTTTTTGTTTGACAAGATTTTTTGCCCTTTTTAAGACTGTTTTACAGGTTTTGGATAAGATACAATTTTAAGAGGAAATTTAATTAAGAGGAAAACAGACATTGCCTACTTGATAGATTTGCTTAATTAATTTAATGATGTTAACTTGCAGTTACAAGGTGATAGCTTAAATTTGATTAAAACCAAGTTCATCATTTCAGCGTTTCTTGCCAGAATTAAGCTAATGAAGCAAAATATTGGACGACGGGAGTTTTCTCAGTTTCCCAATTTGTCTCAGACAAACTGCCAAGAAGAGGACATTTTAACCTACATTCAGCATTCGAATGCCCTCTGTTCAGATTTTGAAATTAGGTATAAAGATATTTTGAATATATATACATATATGGTAATATCACAGTGAATGGTGACATTGAAGAGACGGATGTCGTATTACAAGAGGAACTGATTGGAATAAGTACAAACGAAGAACTTAAGATACAGTTTAAAAATGGATATCGGAAATTTTCTGGTTTCAAAAAGATATATCTCTTACTTATCCCATATTATATAATACCGCTAGAAAATTTTTAATTGTTTTTCCATCCTCGTACCTAGTGGAAAGAGGTTTCAGCGCGGTTGCCAATCTGCAATAGACTAAACAAGGCGATTTGAGACTGAACCTGACTAATTTGATGCCAAATGTTCAAAAATTGTTATTACAGCATAAGATTCATCCATCGCATTAAAAGCATTTATTTTATGCTGAGTTATTTTTTGTAAAAAATTTAATGTTAAATTTTAGTTTAATTATTTGATTTAAATTAAATTTATTAATTATAATTTTAACTTAGTGATTTTTATTTAATTAAATGGGATTTTTATTTGAATTGTGGGTTTTTTTTTAATTAATTGCGATTTTAATTTAATTAATACACGTTTAAAATTCACATGAGTTTTCTATGGTGAATTTGAAAAATTCAAAATTAAGTAAGCAGGGGGTCAACCTCAAACCAGAAAACATGATAAGGGGTCTATGAGACAAAAAAGTTTGAGAAACTATGGTATAGAGAATGTATTTGATATAGCATGACTACGATAAACCTGGATTCCCATTTAATTAGTTATAATTGTAAGGGGTATATCAGGATGTTGACTCATAATGAAATAAATTCTCATCGGAAAACTTGATCAGTTCAAACTTTATAAGAAAAAAAAAGTAAAAACAAATCTTTCTTTATAGCCTTGACTTTCTCTGTAGCCTGTGTGATGTATATTCAATAACACTACAAATAACCAAAGACCTCCCTCCCTCTGATCTTTCGTAGAAATTTAGGGGCCATAAAAAAAGATAGACATCTACTTCGCTTTGCTTCTAGGGGGAAGAGACGCAACAAGAGACGACCAACGCATTCTTGAGGACGTTCCGACTGCTCCCATTTCCTTTAGACCAGTGATTCCCAAAGTGGTCTATATCGACCCCCAGAGGTCTATGACGACATGCAAGGGTTCCACGTCAGCGGAAAAATAATTTGGGGGTCCATGAGGTGTAAATGGGGGTCTATCATGGTGGCTCTCGTTAAACCAAATCACGATTTTAATTTTAACAGAAAATTTAGTCAAGGGAAAACCTGATTTTATCTATTTAATAGATTTATTGACTAATTTTAATGAGTTTAATTTGCAGTTACAAGGTGACAGCATAAACGTTATTAAAACAAGGACCATGTCTGCAATTTTGGCTACAAGATATACCCGATATTTATCACAAATTATGGAATATCTTGAGAAAATTTTTAATTACTTTTCCTAGTGAAAAGGAGTTTCAGCGTGGTTACCAATCTCCAAAACAAAAAAAGAAGGGGGGTGGGACTACTAACCGAGGAGATATAGAGTTAAACATGGCACGATGGATACCAAATGTTTAAAAAATTTTATTGAAGCACTAGATTTATTCCTCCCTTTAGCGGCCGCGGTAGCCGAGTGGTATAGGTATCGCGGATCGTGGCTTGCCTGTTCACGAGTTCGATCCCAGTACCACTACAGACCCACCGTGTAGGGCAGCGATGCACGTTAAATCTGTCGAGAGCTGAAACGTCCTCCCGTTGGTGTGGTAGTTAGGAGAGGGGGGGTGCCAGCTCAGGTGTCGTTCACGTCACTTGACCATGGTTCAAAATTACGTGGTCCGTCGCCAAAAGCCCTCGTGTAGCTGAATAGTGCGACGTTAATATTAAATCAATCAAATCAATCATATTCCTCCCTTTAAAAGCATTTATTTGTTTCTCATTTATTTTATGTAATAATTAAATTTCAATTTGATTAACATGCTTTTCTTCAGTTTTAAACACCATACCTCACTTCAGTTAGAAATATAAATCGTTTAAAGTAAGTAGCTCTATACCAGCAGTCAAAAAGACATTTAATTGCTGTTCCTTCCAATATTTCTGCACAACAGATTCCTATACAGATTCAACAAACCAGAGAATTAGAAATCCTCGCAATTAAAATACATGTTCGAAATATTTCATTTTATATTGTAAATATTTACGCTCCACGGGGATTTAATATTATAATAATCAAATCTTTTCTCGAATCCCTGATGGCTCCAATGATTATTTTTGGTGATTTTAAACTTCATCACCCGATGCGGGGATCGGATCACATTTCAAGGTATAGTAATGAATTTGTTGAATGGATTACTGATTCTAATTTGGTTCTTCTTAACACGGCTGTTCCCACCTATAGAAATTCAGCAGGTGCAGCATCATTGATAGATCTCACAGTTTGTTCTTCAAGCATGTCTGGATACTGCAATAGTTATGTTTTAGATTGCTCCTTTGAAAGTGATCATAGTCCAATTATTACAGAGCTTTCTCTCCTCAGTTCAAATAAACGAATTTTTAAAAAAGTAAACTGGCAAGCAGTTATGAACCAAACGCATTTTATTTTAAATAATCCAGAAGCTAATTCTGAGAATCTTTCTGATAAGATATCGCAAGTCATATTACTACTAATATTAGGGAAATTAAAGTCTCGAATAGATCCTTCCCACCATGGTGGAATAGTACGTGTTATAAATTCTATAAGCTTAAAAAAATATTTAGGAAAAGAGCTATTAAAGAAATTTCATCTGAATTATGGATCAGATATAAACAATATGCGAGCAAACTTAGATTCTACATTAAAAATGCCAAAAGAATGTACTGGGACAAGATATGCAATAATATTTCTAATCCCAAGATGTTTTTTAATATTCGGAAAAAATTTTCCACAGTTACTGACACGGATCAAAAACTTAATATTCTTCAGCTTAATAATAGGTTTATCACTCATCCTCAATTGCAAGCAGATATGTTTGCAGATTATTTTGCATCTAAAAATGCCTATCATGAACCGCTTCCTTTGGATTTTCTCTACGACAAAAATAACCTTCTTAATAAACCATTCCATATTCTTGAATTGCATAGTGCAATAAAAAGTTCAAAAAATACAACTCCTGGGGCGGATGATGTTACAGCAATTTTCATTAAAAATCTTGATCAGGGTCAACGGGATGTAATTTTAAGATATTTCCCAAAATTATTTGATAATGCAATCGTTCCAGATTCTTGGAAGCATGCAATCATTCTCCCGGTTCCGAAACCGTGTAAAGATAAAACTAAGATATCTTCCTACAGACCAATAGCTCTGACTTCTGTATTTTCAAAAACTTTTGAGAGAATTTTGGCTAATAGGATTTCTTACTATTTAACTAAAGAAAGAAAACTTCATTCCCAACATTATGGTTTCGTTCCTTTCAAAGATAGCAGAAGTGCTACTTATCTGGTACATAAAGCAATAATGAATGCAAAATTACAGAAAAAATTCTTTGTAAGAATAAGTTTAGACATTAAAAGTGCATACGACTCTGTTTATGTGGATGGTCTTATTTATAAATGTTTACAAATTGGTATAGCAGGAAATATAGCAAATTGGATTCATAAATTTCTCACATCTCGATCCTTCCAAATAAAATGGAGGGGTTATTTTTCTCCCAAAAAGCTTGTTCCTCAAGGCCTAGCCCAAGGCAGTGTCCTATCTCCTATTTTGTATACTATCTACATGCATGATATTTTTGAAACCTTAGAATCGAAAGTTGAATGCCTGGTTTATGCTGACGACATTTTTGTATTTTACTCTCATAAATCCCTTGATGTTATTTGCAAAAATATACAAAATACTCTGGAAAGAATTTTCCAGTGGTGTAAATATTGGAAACTAAATTTAAGCCCAGATAAATGTACAATAGCTGAATTATCAAATAAAAGAAATTATACTCTTCCTAATATTTTGTTGGCTGGATTTCCCCTACAATGGCAAACTTCTATTAAATATTTAGGAGGTTTTTTTTCTAAACGTTGTCAAAATTTATATATTAAAAATCAACTAAGCAGTAAAGCCTTGAAAAGGATCAATGCACTAAAAGGGGGGTATGACATATAAACACTATGGGCCGAGATCAAGAGATCTAATTAATTTAGTCAATAACAGCATATGCAGTGTTTTTTATTATATTTGTCACATAATAAATAAATGGTCTGAAAATCAATTAAAACCTTTTAATGTTATCCAAACAAAAGCCCTCCGAATAGCTTTAGGTCTCCCTCAATGGACCCCAAATATTGTGCTACTAAAGTTGGCTGGTCAAGAGATTTTGTCAGATAAAATTAGAAGATTGGCAAACAAATTCTTTATTACTCAAATCTCCAATAGTGATTTCTCTCCTCTTTATTACAACAGCCCAGAGGCAATGAATCTTAATGTTTTAGAAGAAGATAAAAATTATATCATTAGTGTGCTGCAAGATTTAAATATTGGTGGTGATCAAATTATTTCAATTCCCAAATTAATTACCTTTTTAGACCTTCCATGTAAAATTTATACCAATAGGTCTAAATTTCAAGATAAAATCTACCGATTCCTGCAATAAGTGTTTTATTTGATGAAACGGTCGAACGGGAATTTCAGAAGTTTTTCATTATAGCTACTGATGCTTCAAAAATTGACCAAATTACATCGATATAGCAGGTATATAAAAAAAATCTTCATTTGCTTACAGGATCAACCATTATAACTCCATTTTTTCTGCAGATACTTTGGCCTTTTGTCAAGCTTTAGATGATCTGGTGGAATCTAATGTAAATTTACTTGTTTTGTCGGATAGTCTTTCGGTTCTTTCTGCAGTTCAAAATTTCTCGATCAAATCCTATAAGGTAATTCATAGACTTGCTAACAAAATTTATATGCTATCTAACTACGTTAATCAGTTAATTCTGCTTTGGACTCCGGGACACTCGAAAATTGTTTGGAATGAGCAGGCGGATAATCTCGCAAGATCGGTCGCGGAGTCCAATGTTTACATTGACTGGATTGTTTCAGGAGACATTCATAAAAATATATATTGAAATAGAATTCAAAAAATCAATGTAACATTTTACTCAAGCAAATATTTTGAAAAATTGGGAAATATTCCAACCATTGATATCATTTCAAAGTGGACAGAGAATCGAAGAGAAGAAATCTTAAGCACTCGAATCTTCAGTAAAATGATTATTACTCCAGGCCTTCTCTACATAGATTTAATTTACAGGATAATGCAATGTGTATTACATGTAAACGTATAAATGATTTGGACCACATTATATTAAATAGTATTAGATATACTAGGCATCGTAATAAACTCTGGTCTATTCTTCGTATTGATCCACATTCCACTATTACATTTAGAGATGTTTTGGAAAGGGCAATGAATAATAAATCAACTTTCAGAGTTTTTTTAAAGGGAATGAAATTTTTCAATATCTACTAATCTATTAGGATTTCTCTTGTCTTGACTTTTTTTTTTTGAGGGACCATAGCCTGTGTTGCTCTATATCCCCTTCAACCTTTCAATCAATCAATCAATTTTGCTTAGTAAACACAGCGTAGCGTTAAATAAAGAGCACTTTTGAGTTCCTCACACCCTCGTGCATTCCTCTTCGGCATGGTCAAAGGAAAAGAGGTTGCTTGTCATTGGTAGATGTGTAATGACGTCATTGATCTGGGTTGCCTGGTTTGGCGTTATAGCATTTTTCTATGCCGTAGTGGTTCATTGAAACATAAAAGTTTTGTCCCAATTTGGGAGATTGTTTTTCAGGCAGTTTTTTCTTCCGTGTCTTGAGTATAATAGCTAAATTCCCTTGCGTATGAAATTTTCACTGTAAAAATAACAATCGGTTCTTTTTTTCATTCACGTAAATCAAAATATTTTTAATGGATTCAGTTTTGTAGAAGAAATATATATTTGAGCTTAGTAAATGAGGAACTCAATTACAAATAAAAAATTGTTATATAATTTTTAATAATCCATTTACTGTGATTAATAATACTTTGAAAATGAATTACATGTTTCAGTTTTATCCTTATGTAAGAAAAAGAAGTCACTTATAAATAAAGAAAATTTATGTTTTTTTTTATAATATATATTTATTGGTAATATTAATGTACATTTTAAAGGTAAATGAATTCGTTCTTATATCAGAATGAATTTGTACAGGCAAGTGATATTTTAAATTATTAGCTTAATTTCATTTTTGTAATTAGTGATTTGTTTTTTGTGTATGTGTGAAAGACTTGTAAAGGACAGTTTTTGTAGAGATTTTCTCTCGCTAGATGGCTGCACCTGTCAACTGTTTTTCGAATTCTCTAAACGGATATTGGCAAGATAGAAATTAATTCTATTCAAATAAATGTTAAACTTAAATAAAATAATTGTTAAACTTATATTTTATGTAAATGCATTTAATTTCTGTTAATTTTTAAAATGGTTTTCATAATTTATATTTCTGTTTTTAATTTTTCTTTACTCATGTAGTCGTATCGATTGTATTATGCTTAAAAACCACAATTAAATATGTACTTTTTGCTCATTTAAGTATTCATCCACCCAACGATTCATTCACTCTGATTTTTAAAAATTTGGCAAAATTTTACAATACATTTCCGTATTCGTTCCATAAAAACAGCAATACGCTATGGATGAAATATTTTTGCAGTTGACAAAATTTTAAAAATTCATAAATATTCATAGTAAGCCAAAACCATATGTTTGTAAAATATGTAGAAGGCGTTTTCACGGGGTTTGAGAATTCCTTTGCATTAAAGAGCAAACCACATGTGTGTGAAATATGTAAAAAGGCTTTTGCTCATTTAAGTACCTTGAAGATTCATTTGCGCACTCATACAATGGAAAAACCACATATCTGTGTAATATGTAAGAAGGCATTCTCACAGGGTGGTCATTTAAAAATTCATTTGCGTACTCATACAAAAAAAACCCCACATGTTTGTAAAATTTGTAAGAAGGGCGTTTTCACGGGTGATTATTTAAAAATTCATTTGCGTATACAAAAAAGAAAAACCATATGTTTGTGGAAATTTGTCAGATGGCATTCGTTCTGTTTTAAAAATGCATTTGAGTACTCATACAAAGGAAAAACCATACGTTTGTGAAATATGTAAGAAGGCTTTTGCCCATTTGAGTAGCTTGAAGATTCATTTGGGTACTTATACCAAGGAAAAACAACATGTGTGTGAAATATGTAGTAAGGCATTTTCTCAGAGAAATTATTTAAAAATTCATATGCGCACTCATACAAAGGAAAAACCACATGTCTGTAAAATATGTAAGAAGGCATTCTCACGGAGTGATTGCTTAAAAATTCATTTGCGTTCTCATACAAAGGAAAAACCATATGTTTGTGAAATATGTAAAAAGCCATTCTCACAGGTTAGTCATTTAAAAAATCATTTGCTTACTCATACAAAGGAAAAACCACATGTTTGTGAAATATGTAAGAAGGCATTCTCACAGCATTCTAATTTAAAAAATCATTTGCGTACTCATACAAAGGAAAAACCATATATCTGTGAAATTTGTAAGAAAGCATTTTCATTTTCTAACAATTTAAAAATGCATTTGCGTATTCATACAAAGGAAAAACCACATGTCTGTGAAATATGTAAGAAGGCATTCTCACAGGGTAATAGTTTAAAAATTCATTTGCGATCTCACACCAAGGAAAATTCATATGTTTGTGAAATTTGTCAGAAGTCTTATGCTCATTTGACTAGCTTAAATACTCATCTGTGTGCTCATACAAAGGAAACACCTTATGTCAGTGAAATAGGTTAAAAAGCATTCTCCCAGAGTTCTAATTGACAGACTGATTTGCATATTCATACAAAGGAAAGCCATATGTCAGTGAAGTATGTAAAGCCCTCTCTCAGGTGACACATTTACAATTACATTTCGTTCAAGAGACAAGCACTATGTTTGTTAAATTTAGTTAAAGGACTTTTCCTAGAATAGATATTTAGAGATTCATTTGTGTATTCATATAAAGCAAAAAGTAGTTAGTAAAAATATGTAAGACAGTTTTCTCAGAGAATCATTTACAATACCATTTTCTTATACATTTCCAGTTAGAGGCCCTGTGTGCACAAAAAGTCTTTTTCTACTAGAACTATTTTAATAATGCAGTTGTGCATTCATACAAAGGAAGAGCATTGTGCTTGTGAAATTTGTCAGAAAGAATTTGATCATAGTACGTAATAAATATTTTTAATGTTTTCATGCTTGCAAAATCTTGCGCGTTTTACATTTTAAGTTGTATAGTGCATATTTGTAAATAATGTTTTAATGTGAAACATAAAAATGTGTTATTAAAAAATAATTTGCCTGAAATTGAAGTATTAAACATAAATTAAGGATAATAGGCCTCTTCATATAACTTTGTCTTTTAAGAGTACATAAAACAAACACAAATGATTACAACTTTTTTCAGTTATTTTCTCTGCTGTATATTATTAGTAAGCATTTTATATATCTGAACTTTTCCACTTTTATTTTAAAATATTTTTATAGAATTTTTAAATGTATTTTAAAACTAGATTTTATGATAAATATAAACTAATACCTTTTTTTTGCTTTACAACATATCAAATAAAAGTGCATAAAATTTTAAATTTCTATTTAATGTGCTTTGGAATTCTTTAGTATTTAAGTTTCAATTATGAGGTTTGAGTGTAGGTATTGTTACAGATAGAGCTAAAACTTGTTTTTTTAACGTTATATATTATACTATGATTGTATTTTTCATTCTGTGAAAAAAAGAACTAAAATTTCATACTTATTTTAATAAATTATGGCATACTGTTTTATATATAAAAATATTTTTCTTTTTTGGCCATTGAAAACTTAACATTTATTAAGAATGATATACGGGAGACCTGTGTATCTAGGGCCACTTTTTTTAATGTACAAAAACAGAGCCACTGGCTTCTTTAAAAATGTGAAACTGACATGCATTCATCATTTTAATAATTACCATCCAATTGGAGTTAATATAAGTACTTAAAATAATAAATTCTGTTAAATAAAATGTTTTTAAAAAAATTCACAAATGGCTAAGTACGCGTGATCTCATTGTACCTAGGGCCTTTCCTGGAACTTAGGTTTTACTCTGCAATCAATAGAAAACAAATATACACACAAGAATTTAATATAAGAATCAATATTAGCTAACGTTTATTTATCATGCAACTATTTAATTTGCAATGCGCCAAATTATTAATGAATTATACGTATTTTCATTTAACATTATAATTTAAAAAACTGGTTACAAAAGTAAGCTGCCTACTTTGTCACTCTGAAGCACCAGCAGGTGTGGTTTGGGCAATTTGAGACACAATATGCTCTGTTGTCAATTCATAAGTTTCTTCTTTATCATAAAAGAAACTTATTGAAGTACATATTTTCAGAAATTTAACACTATAGTGTTCTTTAACATCTATTATTTCTGCCACATAAAAATGTTCAGTTTTTTTTGTCTTGTATTTTTATTAAACAAAAATATCCCCTCCTCCCACCTTTTCAATAGTATTTTTTACTTCAGCTACTGTAGAATTTGAATCAGCAGTGGAATGAGAATCTTCAAAATCTGATAATTCTTTGGATGAAGTTGCCTTAATATCAAACTGAGATTTTTTTTTCACAAGTTTTCTTTTTTGGCAATTTTAATAGCATGTATTTTTGATTCTTTTCATTTTCTGGAGTGTCAGTCAGAATCTACCTCTCCCGGTTTTCGGCCACCTCTGTTGAATTTACTTCAAAATTATGCTTATTAGAAATGATTTAGATTTATGTTTCTGTTTTTATAAGTATAAAGAATTTTTTTTTTATTAAATTAATTCTTATGTTTTGTAAACAAAATAATAATCCTGAATAATAACAATAATAGTAGCAAAACATATTTTTATAAATCAAGCATATTGAAAGTTTCAGAAAATATACAACATCCAATTATAATAAAAACTTGACTAAATCAAAATGGTTCTGATAATTAAGGCCACTTTCCTCCTTTTATTATAAAAACTTTTTTAAGTAAAATAATAACAAAGAATATTAATTTCAATTGTACCTAGGGCCATGACCTAGGTACAAAGGCATATGTGGCCCTAGGTACAAAAAAGTAAATTTCAGGCAAAATGTCTTCTGCAGAAAACCCAGATGGAGAGGGGATTTATTTTAAATCAATTGAGTATAAAGTTTACAAAACAAAATTATGTACTAAATTCCAAAGAAAAATATTTGACTTATCTTTGCCTAACAATAAAAAGAAATGAACTGCAAAATTTTACTTTTTACACCATGTAAAACTGTTTTTCATTTATCTTTTGCAAAACTTCAAAATTAATGCCAAAGTAGGAATTGGTGTTGTCACTCACCCAACACTGAGATATAAAACTTAGAACTAAATATTATTCAAATAAAATGGGGTCGCCCTAGGAACACAGGTCTCCCCTATATTTTAAAATAAAATATATGCGATTAATATATTGCTCTTAGTCCATCTTTTAGCATGTTTCTGCTCCCATTAATTTTATATTTTCTATAAGCTGAAATCTGTGTTTATATTTTGAAAAATGTTAACATTTTTTAAGGCAATGAATAAAAAATTTAAATCACCAAGGATAAATTGATCAGTTTTTAGTGAAAAATCATGTGAGGGGAATAACGTATTTGCTTTTTGTAGAAGCTGTGGGAATTAAACATAACCTAAGTAATTTAAATATGTGTTAAAACGTTTATTACATTATAACATTTATTAAGACATTTCATTTAGATTTTTTTTATGTGATTTTTCTTATATTTCTCTTGTATATTAAGCTAAAGTCTATACACAAAAGACTCATCAGTGAAATAGCAATACTATCAGGATTTTTTATTTGTAATACCATGATTACCTGTTTATCCAGAGAAAAACTTTAAAAGGTTTTTTTGTTAAGCTGTGATGGCCCCAACATTTCCACAGTTGCGTAAACTATTTAAAATTTAATAGTTGCAAAAAAGTGAAGTTAATAATTACTAAATGTTTTAAAATATAATTAATATAAAAGTATTGTGCTATAAATTTTTACATTTATGTTCACGTATATATATATACTAGCTGGTATACCCGCGTTCTTCGCACGGGTGATTGAAAAACTAAACAACACCAATTGAAGGATAGAAGTTTAGCAGGTTAATTCTCACGTGAATTGCAAGTTAAACAAAAAAACTTATATCTAAATAAACAAAAAAAAAAAGAAAGAAAAAATACACCTTTGTTAAATTTTAAGTATGTAGTTCTAATAGCTGATAAAAAGGATTTTTTTTTATTTATAATTCCCCGTAACACTCTTGAGGGCCGATTTTTGAAAATGCCTCTCTAAGCCAATCTCTGCTGAGCAAAAGTAACACATTGTTAAAAGTTTTGCATAATGAACGCTTAAAATAGTGTAAATAATTTATATCTGAAAGTGTAATACATTAATATTACTTTCTGTTTTATTTATTTTATGTTAAAATTGTAATACTCGCAAGCTATGCAGTTTCCTAAATAACAATGGCGATTCAATGAAAAACATAGCGAAATGTTGACAATAGAGTCAAGTTGGCAAGTGTCTAGCTACTTTTTTAGCTCAAGCGTTATTAGAGCTTTGTAAGACCTGCCATGTAGGAGAGCAATGCATGTTAATGGTATATCTACCGCATTATGATTTACTGCAACTTTTTTCATGCAATATTTTTTTAGGTCACTACATTGAAAATTAAGGGACATACATAAACAAAATACTCCACTTAGGGAAATTTAATCGGTTAGAGCTAATAAATTAATTAAAGATATTCCACTGTAAAATTAATTATATACACTGTTCACTTAAAATAAATAGTCAAATCGTTTTCTAAGGTCTTAACTATTTTTTGGGGACAAAAATGATAATCTTTGCAATCCGCTGAAAACGCCGTCAGCTGCAAATGCAATATCTGCTACAAAACTATTCGCCTTCCCCGCTAAAATACTCATGATAGAACCTGTGCTGTCATATATCTTGGAAGAGTGGATTTCAAAGAATATTCCAGCTAAGTATTGGTAGAATATGCCTGCTAAATTGGTGCGGCATGGTAGTTAGGAGAAGGTGGTGCCAGCTCAGGTGTCGTCCACGTCACTTGACCATGGTTCAAAATTACGTGGTTCATTGCCAAAAGCCCTCATGTAGCTGAACAGTACGACGTTAATCTTCACTCATTCCAAAAAATGCTGTACAATAGTTATAATTATTTTTTATACTTAAAAAGGCAATATCCGCCTATTCAATTAAAATTATAGCGTTATAATTAACTACTAACCACAAACAAATATGGAAATATGTTCAATTATGTACTGTAAGTACCAAAAGCAATAAAAGTATTTATTTCGAAAAAAGATTAATTTCTTACTACCAAATGTGCATATTAAAGTCATTAAAAAAATTCAAATAAAGAGAGATTTATAACAACCTCTCCCTTCAAAACTTAGTTTTATTCTGAAATAAAAAAAATTAGGGATTATGCTGATCACAGGAATTAATTAGAAGCGAGCGCCTTGTGTAGTCAAAACAAAAAGGGCTCTTTCACAAACAAAAGATAGATATATACTGACGTGGGCTTTTTTGCAGCGCACGCCAGAATTGCTCTCAGGTGGCAGAATTTTTTCCTTACTTGATAAATATCATTATATTTTGGACACTTCTCACAATATCTTTATAAATTATAGCCTATGTGTTACTCTGATGTATAAGCTATATTACTGTAAAGTTTCATTAAAATCCATTCAGTTGTTTTTGCGTGAAAGATGCCCAAACATCCTCACAAACTTTCGCATTTATAATATATATATATATATATATATATCAGTGCACGAAATATACATCTTTCAATTTTAAAACATGGTCGATAAAACTTTTTTCAAGAAACATTTACCAATTTTGAGTTGACTTTTTATACTGTTATAATACATGTAGCACTTGTGATATTTTATATGTTTTTTAAGCAATCTAAAATAAAAATGTATAATTTGTATTCACTCTTTCTAAAAAATAATTTTATCATACAAAATATTTTCTGTATTTCGGAAATGATGTTTCAAAAATATTGAAAAATGAGGAAACCTTGGTCTTTTTAAAAAATTTGAAGCTTGACTCTCTCTCTCATGAAATTTGTTAAATGTAGATGCTTGTGAAATTTTTTTTTGGAATGCTCGAAATGTTGAACATTTTACATGCTGCAATGAGGAACTCTTTTGCTGATACTTCCTGTATATAGTAAATATGGGTTTTACACCCTTTGATATTTTTGGATTTGCTTAAACAGTGGGCCACGAAAGTGTTCGTTCACTTACAATTTTTTTATAAAACTTAATGTTTTTGATTAATAATAATTAATACATTGTAGATCTGATTTTTTTTATGTCTGCAACTTGTTCTTAATGGAATGACATAATTAGTTTTTTTAAAAATAGTATAACTCTTGTTTTTAAAAATTAATAATCAAAAAGCTACTAAAAAATCATGCCACTAAAGTCTTTGTACATTTAACAAAAATATCAACATAGCTTTAAATATTATATTTCTTTCTTAATTTAGTACTTAGTAGGATATTTTTTTGTGTCCACAACAGCTTGTAAGCATCTTGATATAGATTTAATAAGTTTTAGGTAATTTCTGCATCGATTTTCCTCCTTTCTTCTGTGATTATTGTTTTTACTTCACATTTTGTGTTTATTTGTCATGTTTTCTTTTTTCCCAAATCAAAATCTCACCAAATATGTTCTACTGGACTAAATATAGTGATTGAGGAGGTGTTTTCATAATTCGGGGACAGTTATAGAGACACCAGTGGCGTACATTGAGAGCAGTGCGCTTGGCGTCATTATCCTGTTAAAAAATGAAGTCGTTTCCAATATCCAAATTTTGGGTAGATAATTTAAAATTTCTCTTTAAAATAAGTAAATGGAGCTCACATGATTCACAATACCATAAAAAAATACCAAATTACCTAATTCTGCGGCTGATTTACACACCCACTCAAGAACACTTCCACCTCCATATTTTATTGATCCAACTAGATTCTTGGGATTAAGTTTCAGAAAATTCAAAATTAACAGCAAATTGATTGGGATAGCTGAAAATTCGACATTTTTGGTTCCAATGGGCCTATAATAGCTTTTAAATGCAAAAAATAAGGAGTTTAATTCCATTAATTTATGTGAAACAAGAACTCCTCCACCTCCATGCTTCAACATTGAAGTGTATTTAATTAGTGAATTGTTCGTCCACATCAAATTTAATTTCTTTGTTGTCCTTATAAAAATAATGTTTGAAAAATTTTCATTATTTCAATTTTGTTGCATTTTTGCCAATAAAGATTAATTATGCTAATTTAAATTAGCATAAATTTTTTATAGTTATTTAATTATTTAATAAATTATATCATGTTTAGAAAAATAGCAATATTATATATATGTATATTAATATCTTAATTTATATGATTTGTAGATCATGTCGTTTGATTATGTGGAAAGAATATCACATGCTTCATGAATTTATATAGTAGGAATTTCAATATATTTTATGAGACATTCATTGTTTTTAATTTTTTTGAAAGTAACTGTATATTTTAAAAATGTATTTTTATACCTTTCTTATAATAAGGCATTTAAACTCTTGCTGTTTGAAATTTTTCAATTCTACTTGTTTACATTTATTTGTTATATTTAAAATTAGCATTTTTTCAGATTAGGAGAAGTT
The DNA here is from genome assembly GCA_019973935.1 of Trichonephila clavipes. Classification (NCBI taxonomy): domain Eukaryota; kingdom Metazoa; phylum Arthropoda; class Arachnida; order Araneae; family Nephilidae; genus Trichonephila; species Trichonephila clavipes. The sequence continues at coordinate 90,971 of BMAU01000912.1, read as the reverse complement.
TGTTCTCATGTTGTAGCATTTGTGACTTCTACTGACAGATTTTTCATTGTCTAGTAATGGAATAGGATGAAAATAATTAGAATTTAAAAAAAAAAAACAATTATTAATGTGTTTTTCAATAAATATGTTTGCCAGAAATTAAAAAAAAGTTGTTTTTAACTTAAGCTTTAAAAAATTAAATTCATCCCTGTATATTGTAATTCTAATATGTATATATATTTTTATATGTAAGCATTTGAAATATAAAGTTCTTATTTGTTTAGTTTGTATATCCGCTTCTCATAGCAGACCTTCCTTTTATGTGGCGAGTAGTCTTCTGCAACCTTGGCCAATGGAAATTTAAAAAAACTGCTTATTTGCCATTATTTTGAACTACACAGTGTTTATTTACTAATTAAGCTAGATATTTTTCTATTTGAATTATGCACTGCTTATTTTCAATGGCTAACAGAATGGTGGGGTTATAAGGATTCCAATCTCTCCCATAGAAGCTACAAATTTTTAGTTAAAATATCATGCCTAGGTGCTTTCCTTAACATTTTTAAAAAATATAACCTCTTTTATGAAAGTAGTCTTTGTATGCCACTGTTTATTTCCATTTCTTTGAACTATACAAAATTCCTTTTTAACAATTAAATTGGATAGGGTTGATCTGCATAAAGTGATTATTTGCAATTATTTGAATAGCATATTATTAATTATTATTTGTAGCTAAGATGTCATTTTATAGATGTAGTTTGCTTTGTAATCGTAAATTTTTATGTATTGAGTTCCTTTGTTTTGAAATATTCTAATTCTAACAATGCCAGACAGAAGTTCTGTATGGTTCATCTCTATATAAGTCTGCGCATTTAGCCCAGACCAATTAGTTTATTTTTTCCCACCAAGGTCATGGCCTTGATCATAACTGAGCTATGTTTAAAAATATTGTTACATGTAACATTCTTCACACTATGAAGAGAAGAGCCATTTTTATTGGCATTGCAAATATTTCCCTCATTTCAATGCTCATTTTGTAAACAGTGTGCTTTTTTATAAATATTATTGCAAAGTTTTTATAAAAGATTTCCTTATTTTGTTATTATAATGACTAATTTTACTTTCAGCTGTTTGGGTGTTTCAGTTTTCTGTAAATGCAGTAGTCATATTTGAATTTATATACTTGCAAATGATTTGCACATTCCAGTTCATATATACCTATATTACTAAAGAATTATTTGAAGAATTTTTAAATCAAATATAATGTGACAATTATAAAATTATATACTAATGACAATTGAAATACAAGCATGGGTCTCAGGACTCTTAAATTTCAAAAAATATCGATTGTTTGAAAAAATATGTTATAGCCGTATCTTTTCTAAATGTTTTGCAACCAAAATTTTAATGATATGATCAGAACTTTTTGAGTTATTAATAAAAGACTGAAGCATTCCAGGAGTTAACAAAACTGCCATGCCCATTTTTTTAACAGCTGTCTGACGGTACCCAAACTTAGCTTTTAGAAGAGCCACATTTCATATTTTTACTTTTGAAATAAGTAATTTAATTCTTAATTTTGAAATGGGTAGCATAACTGCAACTCAACTCTCTATTTTGCTGTACTGTTTACTTCCAAAGCCGTTAAATTTTTTCCAAAGCTGTTAGATTTTTCTGCTGATTTCAACTTTTGTGTGATCTTTCGCGCAATGGAAATTTTTGAGAAAAAGCGATCGTCTGGTCAAAGACCAAAAAAGAAAAGGTTCCAAGAGAATAAGTTCCTGAAGAAAACAATATCTGGTGAAAGTAAGAAGAAAAAAACAAATTTTTTAAGGTAACCACCAAACGATAGTGTCTCCTATAGGAAGTTGCCGAGTGAAAAATAACTTTTGGATTCATGTGAAGCTGATATTTCACAGCATTTTAAAGGTTATCGGCTCATAGATATCAGTCTTTTTCTCAGGCAATTAGAAAAATATGTTTGTTGTTTGGGATGCCATGGCAAAATAAAAATAAACGAAAAATCTAGTGTAGGACTTTCGTCATCTTTTTTATTGATGTGCTCAAATTGCAAAATGCAAAAAAAACTGAATTCATGTGAGCTCATTGGAGCAAAAAAGAACATTCCAGAAATAAATAGAAGATTTGTCTTAGCCATGAGATGTATAGGCCAAGGTTTATCAGCATTAAGTATTTTTAATGCTATTATGTCATTGCCAAAACCTGTATTTCAAAAGGCATATGATAGTATCAACATAAAAATTGCAGATGAGTGCGAGACTTTGGCAAACGCGTCAATGAGTGATGCTGCTTTGGAAGAAAAGATTCTCGATGGAACACGTAATTGCATTGCTGTCAGTGGGGATGTCACATGGAAAACTCATGGACATACATCACTTGTTGGTGCGTGCACTTAATTGGAGCAGAGTGTGGGAAGGTGCTCAATATCGAGTTAATGTCATCCTTCTGTAAGGTGTGGGACTCATTTAAAGGTCCAAAGTTTGGAGCCAAATACAGTCTTTTTAGCGAAACACCAGCCCTTTTGCAAAAAAAATCATAATGGGTCTGCTGGACAAATGGAAGTGAGTGGGATGAATGAAATTTTTTTTCTGTTCTGAACATAAGCATGGGCTCATATATAAACAGTATATAGGATGGAGATACAAAGACATATATGTCTCTTGTGGAGAAAAAGCCCTATGGTGATAGTATCAAAAATGAAAAAAATAGAGTGTGTTGGCCACGTTCTAAAGCGAATGGGTAGTCGCTTGGAGAAAGCTTAAATCATTTCTTGGCAAGAAAAAATTGTCGGATGGCAAAACAATTGGTGGGAAAGGCCGCCTCACACATGTTGTCATGAAAAGATTGACACTTTTTATGGGAATGCAATTCATGGTAATCCCAAAAATGTACACAAAATGAGGCAGGTAATCTGGGCTGTATGGGCTCTTACAGCTAGTACTGACGAGCAACCCAAACACTGGTTTTGCCCTAAAGGCAACAATAGTTGGTGCAAATATAATGTTTGTGTCCAAAACAATAAAGTGCAGGGTTTTAAATACTAAAAAAAACTTGCCTGAAGCAGTTTCTAAAGCAATAAAACCCATTTTCAAAGATCTGTCACATTTAAAACTGTTGGGAAGGCGTTTTGGAGGTAAAACTCAAAACCCCAATGAATCTTTGAATTCATTAATCTGGAAATACAGCCCAAAAACTATTGGATCTAGCATTACCATAACAAGAATAGCTGCATTTTTAGCTGTATGTGACTACAATGATGGGCATAAGAGCCAGATTGATATAATTAATGCAATGGGTTTGAAATATAACAAAAATAACATTATTACTGCTAAAGATCCTGATAAAAAAGCGCGCTTTTATCGACATTTTAAGTAACAGCGATCTCCTTTGAAATCAAAACTAAAGGCTGAAACTGGCCGAAGAAAATATGAAATTTTTAATTGTCTGAGGGGTATGCATATGATCCAGAAGCATATTAGTATAAATAAGGTAACCCATAAGATTTTTTTCTTGTTTTTAATTTACGACTTATTTTTAATAAAATTAAGCTTTTCCCACTTCAAAACCTACTTGTTTTATTTATTTGAAATTACATGTAAATTTTTCAGATACATTTTTATATGATTTATATGTTTTTCAAATAAATTACTGACTTAATTGTTTTGCCATGTTTCAACTTTTAATTCATTTTTCGCGAGAACTAGAGTAAGTTTAAATTAGCTTGCACACCTAATTTCTTAAAATATACAAATTCTGATTATTTAAAATTTCATTTACATCTTTAAAAATACATTTCTATACAATTTATAAACATTTTTTAAGCAAATTACTGACCTTATTGTTTTTTTTTTGCCACTGTTTATCTTTTTAAGTAATTCTTGCAGAACTTAAAAATAAGCTTACACCTTATTTCTTAGAAACTACTCTTCCTATTTATGTAGAATTCCATATACAACTTTAGAGTATATATCTATGTGAGTTATTTGGAACTTTTTAAAGAAATTTCTTATCTAAGTGTTTTTTGGTCACTATTTAACTTTTAACTTATTTTTCATGCAACTTACAAATTGAGTTTCCATGGCCAATTTCTGTAAAATTCCTTGTCCTTTTTATTAGAAATTTTATGGACAACTTAAAAATAAGTTGTTCTATGAATGTATATACTACATTTTTAAAAAATTATTAACAATTATATTTTGCCTTTGCAACTTTAAACTCATTTTCTCAAAACATAAAATTAAGCTTGCACGTATAAATTTAAAGAAACTACTTGTCCCTATTCTTATAAAATTTCTGATACAATCTCAAATTACTACTTATACACAAAGTTTTAGACATATAACTGGAAAAAAAATTCATGTTTACTTAAATAAAAATTTTCCAAAAGTTTTTTTTAAATTTTAAAAATATTTAATTACTTAAAAAACTAAAACAAGTGTGTATAACTTCAGGACTCAGCATTTTTCTACAATTTAAATCTAGTTTTGTTAAGTTTGGTCAATTTTTAACTTCAAATTTGTACGTGCAGTAACATACTAGTTTTTAAAATTTCTAAAAATTGTCCAATATAAAATTCCTTATAATTTTTAAAATATTTTAAGAAACAATCTTAAATTTTGATTAAATATGTATATAAGTATGATTATGAAGTGGAGAAAGTTTTAAGTTCCCACGTTGTTTTGATAGAAAATTATATGAATTCGCGCGCGCGAAAAAAAAGGTTTTTCTTGCATTCCTCAATGAAGTTAAGAGTCCTATGAGCACTTATTAAATTTTAAAAATTCAATTATTTGATTAAATTAAGATCCAAGAAATTGTATTTCAATATTGAAAGCAAAAGGTTGCATATTATCTTATATTTCATATAATACTAAGTAAAGTTAATATTTAGAACAATTCTTTTTAATATTTTCAAAATTAAAAAGAATATAAATTTTCCATAATATATTAAAGGAGTTATCCTGTTACAAATGACTCAATTAAAATTTCTTTTCTATGAAAATCAGGATACATTACTAAAATGGAAAAAGAACTGATTGAAGTATTAACAGATTCTGAGTTAAAATTCAAGTAAGGAATTAGATCAGGGGTGTCCAACTCAAATGACCTTGAGTTTTATTACAATCTCGCGGATACATAAAAATATGTACCTTTATATCAGATTTGGAAACAAAAAAATATTTATTGAGTGAAAATTTAAAACAGAATGAATTATTATTACTGTTTTCTTTATTTCTCATGTATACACACATAGATAATATATTAATGTTTATATAATATAATAATGCAATGATAAAAAAAATAATGTTTAAAATATTAGGGTTGCCATTTCCTTGAAAATTACGGTTACTCGTTGTTGAAATTTAATAGTGCTGTCATTCACAAACCATTAAGTATATGTTGCTCTTTATCTTAACCGTCTTGAAATTTTTTTTTTTAAAAAAAACAGCTCTGACTGCCTCTTCCTTTTTGGGCACTCCAAACAGAAAAGGAGAAGAAATGAAAGTCGCACACACAGATAATCATGTGCCATCCATAGTAAAGGATATGCATAAAATGCAATTCGGAAATGATTAAAAAAGTAATTTATTATAGAAAATTCAAATGTAACTGTTTGAATAAAATATAAATCTATTTTAATCTAAAGGACATTTCTATTATCAAAAAGGATTTATTTTAAAACAAGAATAGGTAACAGAAAAATATATTGTAGATTTATATATAGGAGCTGCAACTTACGTACTGGCTGGGAAATTTTCCGTGTCCCCTTTCAGTGTCAAGTGTAATTTCTGTATGAATGTTTAAAATTCTCTTTTTCCGACTTTCTTACCCGTCATATAGTCGACGTTGCACGGGCTTTTTTTTTCGGGTATAACCTTGCCCACCCTTTCTCTCGACGCCAGCAGTTCTAGGTATGTGTGCGATGTGAGTAATTTCTATATTTTGTCATTTAAATTCCCTTGTCCGAAATTTCTTCCACTTTTCTTTTTTTCAGAAGAGTTTGCTTTTTCCATTTTTTCTTTTCTCTTTGTTCTACCCAGCGTGGCATGGCTTTTTCAAGTATAAAAACTCTTTCTTCCCCAGTATAAGACCTTTTTTTTTTTTTTTCTATTTTCGATTAATAATTTACAAAGCTAATCAGTTTTATTCACAAGAAAACAGAGAATCTACGAATTTCTTATTAAATAATTAATTTTTAAAAATCAGTACAGCTTTAATTTTTTTAAAAAAATATTAATTTATATCCGTTTTTGTAAAATAATGAATCAAAAAATTATTTCAGTTAACTATTAAAACGACTGCTTATTTTTGGATAAGTGTTCTTAAATTCTCAAACATATCTATTTGTATTAGTCTATCTTCGCAAGAAACGTAAACGCAAAAACGCGCCGAAGATACCGAAAGATGGGAAATGATCCGAGGAATCCATTTTGACCATTTAATTTCTTAAATTACAATTATTTGAAAAGTTATTAATTAAAAACGATAAAAGGCACAATTCGTATGCATCGTTGTAACAATGAAGACCTGGTTTGGCCATTTTGGCTGAAAATCGATTTTCGACGCCAATTTTTGTCATTGTTGTAACAATAACATTCTTACAACAATGCAAACAAATAAAAACTGGTGCCCAAAATCAGTTTTTTTAATGTTTTTAATTAATATCTTTTTAACTAATTGTAATATCGGAATATAAATGGTCAAATTGGATCATTCCCTAAATTTTGATACCTTCTGCTAGTTTCTGCGTCTTGTGGTTCTTGAGAAAATTGGGATATATACATAGATACGTTTGTTTACCTACGAATTTTAATAGTGTAGATATATATCCCCTCAAGTAAATTTCAAATGAAAAAACTTAAAAGAACCTGATATTAAAAAAAAAATTTTAATGAGTCGGTGGGCTGCAACTTACGTACTGGCTGGCCGCGTGTTGGACACTCCTGAATTAGACGATTTCCCACAACATATTTGAAGGAAAAGTCTTTAACATAAATCAGAAAAAAATTGGATGATTAACATGAAAAATAAACACACACACATTTACAAATAACCATAGAACCCGACTTTAATTTTTTGTCCAAAACAATCTAGGTCTTCGGTATCCAGCTCCTAACTACATTGGGTTTCTCTCTCTCATTCCTAATTCCTTCAATTAATGGAAAAAATTTCTGCAAGAAAGATTTTTTTAAAAGTAAAATTTATAAATAAATATTTATCTGTCAAAAAATTCATAATGCAATTTAAATTAAAAATAAATTGAAAACAAATTGTGATTGTTATATTTCAGTTAAACAAATATGTATGAATTAAATAAATATGCAAATTACTACATTTACTTTGATTTGTTTATGATAATAAAATTTGTACTTACCAAATAAGTGAGAGAATTCCGCACTTTCCTACATTTCATGAAGTTTGAAGAACCTTGATTCTCCGAAAAGGCGAATATTCACGGGATATTTTTTCTGAGCAATCAAGTTTTTCTACAAAGCAGTTTAATTCCTGTAATTTAATGAGCATTGCTTAATTCATGAGATCTATATTAATAATAGTTGACTATGTACACAGTGGAGGTGCGAGACCGGAATTTAACGTGGGCAAGACACATTTCGTGAGGCCCTCTGGTGGCGTAAGAAGAGGGTGTAGGTATAGATTCGAAACGGGCACCTCCCGTTCCGAACGCCAGTACTTGATCGATCACGCCAAGACGATCGTCTTCGCGTGATGTCTAAGTACTGGTTTTACTTAGATACCGCTACACTACTCTCCCACCAGTGAGGTGGATAGGCGAACGATTTCCCCCCCGTTTGTTTGTTCTTGGAGATAGAGCATGTTTTTTTTATTTATTTATTTACTTATTTTATTCTCTCTCTCATTAATTTATTTTTATTCTTATTTATTTTTCTTGCTGAGATGAGAGAAAGATGATCTATCGTTTGTTTCGGAGAGAGTATAGGTTTTTTTTTTATATTTTTCTTCTCTTATTTATTTTTTCACTCTCTCTTATTTTTTTTTTATTTATTTACTTTTTCTTGCGGTAGATGGCGCCATTACAGTTCGGAAAGTTGCGTTTTCTTACTTCAGTCCAGGGTCACCAATGTAGGTATAGATTCGAACCGGGCACCTTCCGATCCGAACACCAGTACTTTATCGATCACGCCAAGACGATCGTCTTCGCGTGATGTCTAAGTACTGGTTTTACTTAGATACCGCTACAAGGGTTTATAAAATAAGAAACCGATTTTTATTCAAAAAGAAAAAAAAAAATTCTACTTATATTTATTTGGCACATTTAGAAATAATGAAAAAAAAATTAAAGCAACAAAAATTTTCTACTTTTAGTTTTGCTAAATATTCTTAATGATTGGTTCATAATTTATCTTAGATGCTAAATCTGCTTCAATAGATAAAAGTGCCAAAGCTGAAAGTGGCCGCGGTAGCCGAGTGGTATAGGTATCGGACTGTGGCTTGCTTTGTCACAGGTTCGAGCCCAGTACCACTAAAGACCCGCCGTGTAGGGCAGCGATGCACGTTAAATCTGTCGAGAGCTGAAACGTCCTCCCGTTGGTGTGGTGTGGTAGTTAGAAGAGGGGGGTGCCATCTCAGGTGTCGTCCACGTCACTTGACCATGGTTCAAAATTACGTGGTCCGTCGCCAAAAGCCCTCGTGTAGCTGAACAGTGCGACGTTAATATTCAATCAACCAGCCAAAGCTGAAAGTCTTTCCTGAGACCGGTTGTATTTCTTGCATAATTTTTTATCAGTTTTGATTCTGAAAAGCTCCTCTCAGCAGAAGCGGTACTTACAGGTATTATTAACAAAATTCGAAAGACAATGTAAATATTTGGGGAAATTTCTTTCAAATCGTTCTCTATGACATATTTGAGCAGAATTTTCACGTCTGTGTAATGGTATTGGTTATATGTGAGATCACATATTTTGTAATTCTTCATATGATTCGTAAGGTTAGAAGTCGCTACCCTCACGTACTTGCAGGACTGTGGGTAAATCTTGACAGTTTTTAAGTATTTGCTTTTTTGGAATATTTTTTAACTTTTTAAAGTCATAGAGAATACTAAAGTTTTCAAAATGTTGATTTAAAGGTATAAATCCTGGATCCATATTGCTTACCACAGAATCAATATTGATATTAAAAAAGTCTGTTTCATAACGGTTTTTGACAGACTCTTTAGGTCAGGGATGGCGAACCAATGGCACGCGACAGAATATTTTGGGCACGCCATCGATCAAAAACGGTTTGTGTTTTAGCTTAAAATAATTAAGTTTACTATGAAGTATTATGAACAAACGCGAGTGATCCGTCGCGACGCCGACAAGTTGAGGAGCAGACTCGCTTGTTATGTCTTGCGTAAATACTTCGTATGTTAAAAATTTGCTGATGATGCAAAGTTTATCTACGCATAGTGTGTGTATGTAGCTATTTCTAAATATATTCAAGTTGTTTAAAAAACATATTCTAACGTTTACATTAATAGTTCAGCTTGTATACATCTAATTTATTAATGTGATCTAATTCTTGTCTTGTAAGTCTAATTGGTTAAATAACTCTTACTGCTTTATTTTTAAAAATTTTAATGACCTGAGACAAAAGCAAAAGAGCAGACACTACAGAAATCTCGTACACGCACTCAATTTCCTAAAAACAAATAAATCTGCCCATGAGAGCCCGCAGTCGTGCGCAGTCAGTAAAAAATGTTTTTTTGGCAGAGGGGGGAGGGGAGGAATCAAGCTAGAGCACACAGAATAGTCAATTTCATCAACACATCTGTACATTTAAAGTTTTGTGTTAAATTTACGATTTTTAACTGCTATTTAACATGGCTAGTTCAACAAAAAGTACAAGATAGTAAGTGTAGCAGAGAATTTCAAACTTGGTGGGCTGAGAAATATAGCATGATCAATAAAAGCGACAAAGCGGTGTGTGTTTTATGTTCTGGAACAGTGGTATGCAGAAGAACATCGTCTGTAAAACGGCATTTTGAATCAAATCACAAATCCTTTTGTGAAAAAAGCGAACCAGAGCAAAAAGAATTAATTGCAAGTGAAATAAACAGTCGACGTCTATGTTTAAATATGTAAGCAAAAAATTGTCACACAAGTACGGCAAGTTACTCGGCTGCAAATGTCATTGCTCGGCATGGTAAACCTTTTCAAGAAAAATAGTTTTTGAAGGAAGCTTGGTTGGCATATGCGCCCTCACTTTTTGATGATTTTGATAATAAAGATAAGATAAAATTCAGCGCATCAAAGATGTTCCTCTATCTAGAAATACAATGAAAGACAGAATCTTGAAATTGGCAGAAAATGTTACAGATCAACAAAAAAATGACATTAACTCCGCTCCTTTTATATCGCTATGTCTTGACGAAAGTATTGACATTACTAAATCGGCACGTTTAGCTGTCTTTGCTCGATATTGTGTAGGAAACATCATTAAGGAAGAAATAATTGCGATAACATCGTTGTTAATAACTACAAAGGGCACAGATATTTGTACGGCAGTAAGAAATTCGCTTGCTGAGAAAGAAATTGATTTGAAAAGAATTGTTTCAGTAACCACTGATGGTGCTCCAAATATGGTTGGTAAAAAAAATGGTTTCATTTCTTTATTTAAAACAGACGTAGGACATTCGATTCTTGAACGCCACTGCATTATTCACCAACAAGCCTTATGTGCAAAGAGTGGTTTAACATTTCTTGATAATGTAATAACTTTAGTCACAAAAATAGTCAACCTCTTATCGTCGCAGGCTTTAAATAAACGAAAGTTTGATGCTTTGTTGGATGAAGTCAATTCGGTGTATAATGGCTTAATAATGTATAACAATGTTCGCTGGTTGAGCCACGGGAACGTACTTCAAAGATTTGTTGATTTCTTGGAAGAAATCCGATTGTTTCTACAAAATGAGAGCAAAATTGAACAATATCCACAGTTGATGGATATTATGTGGCTTTTTAAATTGATGTTTTTTACAGACATATGCCAACATTTCAATGAATTGAACATAAAGCTTCAAGGCCCGAATAAAACAGTTATCGTCATGATGGATCTCATTCGCGCTTTTGAAGCTAAACTATATGTTTTCAGAAACGATATTATTACTAAAAACTACAAGTACTTCTCAACATTGAAAAAAAATTATCAAAGATTTAGATGCCCAAAAGAAACGAAATGAAGAAAAAGTTATTGATGACTTTATTTCCATAATGGATTCTTTAATCAAAGAATTTTCAGCGAGATTTTCTCAGTTCAAGGAATTATCGGAAACGTTCAAATTTATTATGTACCCTGATGTGATTTCGTTTGATAAACTGAACTTGCCTCAATTCGATTGGTTGGAAATTGAAGAACTTGAAATGCGACTGATTGATTTCCAGTCTAGTTCAATATGGATTCAAAAGTTTATTGAAACAAGGAAAAAGTTGGAATTGATTGAAGCAGAAAGATTGACAAGAGCAATATAAGTAAAAATACCAGTAACGAAATTTTGGAAACATGGAATTCGATTCCAGACGCATTTGACTGTTTGAAGAAGTTGGCGTATGCTATTTTAACCATATTTTCATCTACCTATGCCTGCGAGTCATTATTTTCAGAGATAAATAACATCAAAGACTCGCTTAGAAACCGTTTAACAGACGAGTCTAATTCAGCATGCATTCTACTAAAAGTAACATCTTATAATCCTGATATAAGTTATTGGTCATCTAATCTACAAACAGCAGAAATCACACTAATGTTATTTTAAATTAAATTACAAGTATAACTAAAACATTTACTACTTTACAGTGCAAAATCTATTTTTTCGTATTAAATGAAGAATTTTGATTTTTGTTCGTCTTTAGTTTTATTAGTTCTTCAATAATCACAAGTCAAAATTATTTGATGGCACGCCTATAACTCATTAAACGTTTTTTTAGAAAAAATGGCACGTTGACCCAAAAAGGTTCGCCACCCCTGCTTTAGGTTGTTCGCCGATTTCATAATCAAATATTCTTTTCTTTTTGATTACCCTTTTATTTTAAAAATGTGTTTGGAGGGGGGCAAATCATAACTGTTTTTCTAATAAACTTACGAGCGTCAGACAAGCATTTTTCGAATCCAGTTTGTCGATACGCTTTGATCCAGCTACAAAATGTACGCAAATGTTCAAGAGTAATGAATAAATGGGCTTGTACAGATTGCCATAATATGCTTATGATAGTGCTTCTCAAACTTTCAGTATTTGCGTCCCAATATTCAATCATAATTTTCATCACACACCCCTACCATACAATAACAATGTATAGAATTCAATAATAGTATACTTTGACGCTAAAATTACAATACGATTTTAACCTCTTAAGTGACACCGGCGTATATAAACGTCTCACTCAACCAAAGCGTTAATTGCCCTTTACGTATATATACGTCTTTTCAAAATATGACCTTTTCTGTGCACTGCTATCAAAAAAATTATTCCGAAGACTTTGTAATGCGAGGAAGAAATTTGACAGTGCTTGTGAAGGATTTACTTATTTCAGAGGACTTGCTTATTATATATATATATATACTAGCTGCATTGCCCGGCGTTGCACGGGCTTTCTCTACTTTTATAAATTTTCCTTTCCCTTCCCAAAATCAGCACTTTTATTATTCTTTTTTGAAACTACTTTTACTTGTTTGTTTCTTTCCCCTCCGCTTAAGCCTGGGCTTTATCGAGTGTGTAACTTAATTTCCTCTTTCCTTCATGACGCCAGCACTTTTGTGCGGTTGTGTGCGCGTACGATGTGAGTGATTGCTATAATGATGTCAATAAAATTCCCTTTTTCGAAATTTTTAAAATTTTCTCTTCAGTTACCCTCTGCGTTGTACGAACATTTTTGAATGGAAATTGGAAACATATTGTCATGGAAATTCCCCTTCTCCTCCAGCTGTTAGCACTTCCTCTTGTGTGTGCATGATTTCTATATTAACGTCATTACAATTCTCTTTTTCGAAATTTCTTCTTCAGCTTTCCTTTGTCAGACACATTTCTTTTATCTCTCTAGAGCCCTGCATTACAGTGGATTTTTTTGAGTGTAGAACTATTCCCCCCCCATTATTTATAAATGATGAATTAAAAAATCTTACAGATTGCTATTGAAATGATTTTTTTTCTGATCGTTTGAATGTTTGATTAAACATATCTAAGATATATATATATGGTGAAAAGCCTATATTCTTAGTTTACATTCCCTAAAAAAGCATTCAAAAACAAAAGAATACTGTCTGATAAAAATATTTTAGAATTTTATTACAATTTTGTAGTTTTTCATTCCACTGTGTTTAGTAAATCCTTTAAACATGTATCTGACGAAAAAAAAGTATATTATACAAAACTAACATATTCATTATTTTAACAATAATTATTTTCTTAGAGCTTAAAATAATAAAAGGGGTTTGGTATTTTCATTTACTCAATGAATCATTATATAACAATAATTTCCTTTTCAGGTTTTGAAATAAAAAAAAACTGATTAAAAATGTTCATTGAGCAATTAGTTGTGTCATATCGATATATTAAAAAATGACTGTAAAAGAAAAATCTCGTTTATTGATAGACTTATTTAATATTTAAAAAGATTGTAAAATAATAATATCAATATATAAGATATATATTACTTTTATTATATTAATTATAAAATATTTTTTCTATATTTGGTATCAAATTAAATAATAATTTAACAAAAACAAATATTTCAATGTAAGTGAGAAAATTAGTAAGCTATAAATTAAACAGAAATGAAGGAATGTAAATAGAAATAAAAATTATATCAGAAAAGTAGTAGCAGTAGTAAGTTTCCGCTATTGAACTAATGGTGAAATAACCTGAAATAGATAAACTGAAAGAAAAATTACTGATAATAAACTGATTAACAAAATATCATAAATAAGAAGTATTAGGAAGCCATCAACAGGAAAAAATTAAATTAGTATTACATGAGGAATGGTGTGTGTAATACTATCTAACATCTCTGTAATATACCTAATATAAAGTATTAGTTATAATTCAATACTAAAAAAATTAAGTTAGTATGAACTAAAATAAAAGTTTATTTAAAATAGGTCCCTGTTGAAATAATCTAAAATCAATAACAGTACTGAATGATACAAACAATAAAGCATGTTGCTAAAAAATTAATTATTCAAGCAATAATTTTTTGCAATATTTCTATTAGCAATTGTAATTCTATTACAAAGAGCACAAACAAATGAGTACATACAATCATAAATAACTATAGTGATAACTGAAATATATATATCATATATGGGCAGTATGATAATATATAAAATATGTATAGGATCCCCAAAACACTACATGAGGATAAGATTATCAGAAGCAACATTAAACCATTAGATGCAAAATCACACTAACACTGAATTTTAAAGAAATCCAAAAGGAGATATGAGAAAATCTTTTCAAGGTGCATATTTTTTCAGCTAACACTTTTTTGATCACAAATGATTGATTTATATATTGCAAGATTGTCAAAAGCAAAGTTAAGTCGAGACAAAAAAATCAGGTCAACATTGAACTTAAAGGAATCAAGAAGAAAATATGTTTGATTAAACATATCTAAGATATATATATATGGTGAAAAGCCTATATTCTTAGTTTACATTCCCTAAAAAAGCATTCAAAAACAAAAGAATACTGTCTGATAAAAATATTTTAGAATTTTATTACAATTTTGTAGTTTTTCATTCCACTGTGTTTAGTAAATCCTTTAAACATGTATCTGACGAAAAAAAAGTATATTATACAAAACTAACATATTCATTATTTTAACAATAATTATTTTCTTAGAGCTTAAAATAATAAAAGGGGTTTGGTATTTTCATTTACTCAATGAATCATTATATAACAATAATTTCCTTTTCAGGTTTTGAAATAAAAAAAAACTGATTAAAAATGTTCATTGAGCAATTAGTTGTGTCATATCGATATATTAAAAAATGACTGTAAAAGAAAAATCTCGTTTATTGATAGACTTATTTAATATTTAAAAAAATTGTAAAATAATAATATCAATATATAAGATATATATTACTTTTATTATATTAATTATAAAATATTTTTTCTATATTTGGTATCAAATTAAATAATAATTTAACAAAAACAAATATTTCAATGTAAGTGAGAAAATTAGTAAGCTATAAATTAAACAGAAATGAAGGAATGTAAATAGAAATAAAAATTATATCAGAAAAGTAGTAGCAGTAGTAAGTTTCCGCTATTGAACTAATGGTGAAATAACCTGAAAGAAAAAATTACTGATAATAAACTGATTAACAAAATATCATAAATAAGAAGTATTAGGAAGCCATCAACAGGAAAAAAATTAAATTAGTATTACATGAGGAATGGTGTGTGTAATACTATCTAACATCTCTGTAATATACCTAATATAAAGTATTAGTTATAATTCAATACTAAAAAATTAAGTTAGTATGAACTAAAATAAAAAGTTTATTTAAAATAGGTCCCTGTTGAAATAATCTAAAATCAATAACAGTACTGAATGATACAAACAATAAAGCATGTTGCTAAAAAATTAATTATTCAAGCAATAATTTTTTGCAATATTTCTATTAGCAATTGTAATTCTATTACAAAGAGCACAAACAAATGAGTACATACAATCATAAATAACTATAGTGATAACTGAAATATATATATCATATATGGGCAGTATGATAATATATAAAATATGTATAGGATCCCCAAAACACTACATGAGGATAAGATTATCAGAAGCAACATTAAACCATTAGATGCAAAATCACACTAACACTGAATTTTAAAGAAATCCAAAAGGAGATATGAGAAAATCTTTTCAAGGTGCATATTTTTCAGCTAACACTTTTTTGATCACAAATGATTGATTTATATATTGCAAGATTGTCAAAAGCAAAGTTAAATCGAGACAAAAAAATCAGGTCAACATTGAACTTAAAGGAATCAAGAAGAAAAATATGTTTGATTAAACATATCTAAGATATATATATATGGTGAAAAGCCTATATTCTTAGTTTACATTCCCTAAAAAAGCATTCAAAAACAAAAATACTGTCTGATAAAAATATTTTTAGAATTTTATTACAATTTTGTAGTTTTTCATTCCACTGTGTTTAGTAAATCCTTTAAACATGTATCTGACGAAAAAAAAATATTATACAAAACTAACATATTCATTATTTTAACAATAATTATTTTCTTAGAGCTTAAAATAATAAAAGGGGTTTGGTATTTTCATTTACTCAATGAATCATTATATAACAATAATTTCCTTTTCAAGGTTTTGAAATAAAAAAAAACTGATTAAAAATGTTCATTGAGCAATTAGTTGTGACATATCGATATATTAAAAAATGACTGTAAAAGAAAAATCTCGTTTATTGATAGACTTATTTAATATTTAAAAAGATTGTAAAATAATTAATCAATATATAAGATATATATTACTTTTATTATATTAATTATAAAATATTTTTCTATATTTGGTATCAAATTAAATAATAATTTAACAAAAACAAATATTTCAATGTAAGTGAGAAAATTAGTAAGCTATAAATTAAACAGAAATGAATGAATGTAAAAATAAATAAAAATTATATCAGAAAAGTAGTAGCAGTAGTAAGTTTCCGCTATTGAACTAATGGTGAAATAACCTGAAATAGATAAACTGAAAGAAAAAAATTACTGATAATAAACTGATTAACAAAATATCATAAATAAGAAGTATTAGGAAGCCATCAACAGGAAAAAAATTAAATTAGTATTACATGAGGAATGGTGTGTGTAATACTATCTAACATCTCTGTAATATACCTAATATAAAGTATTAGTTATAATTCAATACTAAAAAAATTAAGTTAGTATGAACTAAAAAAAAATCTATTTAAAATAGGTCCCTGTTGAAATAATCTAAAATCAACAACAGTACTGAATGATACAAACAATAAAACATGTTGCTAAAAAATTAATTATTCAAGCAATAATTTTTTGCAATATTTCTATTAGCAATTGTAATTCTATTACAAATAACACAAGCAAATGAGTACATACAATCATAAATAACTATAGTGATAACTGAAATATATATATCATATATGGGCAGTATGATAATATATAAAATATGTATATGATCCCCAAAAACTACATGAGGATAAGATTATCAGAAGCAACATTAAACCATCAGATGTAAAATCACATAACACTGAATTTTAAAGAAATCCAAAAAGGAGATATGAGAAAATCTTTTCAAGGTGCATATTTTTTCAGCTAACACTTTTTGATCACAAATGATTGATTTATATATTGCAAGATTGTCAAAAGCAAAGTTAAGTCGAGACAAAAAATCAGGTCAACATTGAACTTAAAGGAATCAAGAAGAAAATATGTTTGATTAAACATATCTAAGATATATATATATTCGTGAAAAGCCTATATTTTTTTACATTCCCTAAAAAAGCATTCAAAAACAAAAGAATACTGTCTGATAAAAATATTTTAGAATTTTATTACAATTTTGTAGTTTTTCATTCCACTGTGTTTAGTAAATCCTTTAAACATGTATCTGACGAAAAAAAACATATATTATACAAAACTAACATATTCATTATTTTAACAATAATTATTTTCTTAGAGCTTAAAATAATAAAAGGGGTTTGGTATTTTCATTTACTCAATGAATCATTATATAACAACACTAATTTCCTTTTCAGGTTTTGAAATAAAAAAACTGAAAAAATGTTCATTGAGCAATTAGTTGTGTCATATCGATATATTAAAAAATGACTGTAAAGAAAAATCTCGTTTATTGATAGACTTATTTAAATATTTAAAAATTTTTATTGTAAAATAATAATATCAATATATAAGATATATATTACTTTTATTATATTAATTATAAAATATTTTTCTATATTTGGTATCAAATTAAATAATAATTTAACAAAAACAAATATTTCAATGTAAGTGAGAAAATTAGTAAGCTATAAATTAAACAGAAATGAAGGAATGTAAATAGAAATAAAAATTATATCAGAAAAGTAGTAGCAGTAGTAAGTTTCCGCTATTGAACTAATGGTGAAATAACCTCAAATAGATAAACTGAAAGAAAAAATTACTGATAATAAACTGATTAACAAAATATCATAAATAAGAAGTATTGGAAGCCATCAACAGGAAAAAAATTAAATTAGTATTACATGAGGAATGGTGTGTAATACTATCTAACATCTCTGTAATATACCTAATATAAAGTATTAGTTATAATTCAATACTAAAAAATTAAGTTAACTATGAACTAAAATAAAAAGTTTATTTAAAATAGGTCCCTGTTGAAATAATCTAAAATCAATAACAGTACTGAATGATACAAACAATAAAAAATGTTGCTAAAAAATTAATTATTCAAGCAATAATTTTTTGCAATATTTCTATTAGCAATTGTAATTCTATTACAAAGAGCACAAACAAATGAGTACATACAATCATAAATAACTATAGTGATAACTGAAATATATATATCATATAAAAATCAGTATGATAATATATAAAATATGTATAGGATCCCCAAAACACTACATGAGGATAAGATTATCAGAAGCAACATTAAACCATTAGATGCAAAATCACACTAACACTGAATTTTAAAGAAATCCAAAAAGATATGAGAAAATCTTTTCAAGGTGCATATTTTTTCAGCTAACATTTTTGATCACAAATGATTGATTTATATATTGCAAGATTGTCAAAAGCAAAGTTAAGTCGAGATAAAAAAAAAAACAGGTCAACATTGAACTTAAAGGAATCAAGAAGAAAATATGTTTGATTAAACATATCTAAGATATATATATATGGTGAAAAGCCTATATTCTTAGTTTACATTCCCTAAAAAAGCATTCAAAAACAAAAGAATACTGTCTGATAAAAATATTTTAGAATTTTATTACAATTTTGTAGTTTTTCATTCCACTGTGTTTAGTAAATCCTTTAAACATGTATCTGACGAAAAAAAAAGTATATTATACAAAACTAACATATTCATTATTTTAACAATAATTATTTTCTTAGAGCTTAAAATAATAAAAGGGGTTTATTTTTCATTTACTCAATGAATCATTATATAACAATAATTTCCTTTTCAGGTTTTGAAATAAAAAAACTGATTAAAAATGTTCATTGAGCAATTAGTTGTGTCATATCGATATATTAAAAATGACTGTAAAGAAAAATCTCGTTTATTGATAGACTTATTTAATATTTAAAAATCTTGTAAAATAATAATATCAATATATAAGATATATATTACTTTTATTATATTAATTATAAAATATTTTTTCTATATTTGGTATCAAATTAAATAATAATTTAACAAAAACAAATATTTCAATGTAAGTGAGAAAATTAGTAAGCTATAAATTAAACAGAAATGAAGGAATGTAAATAGAAATAAAAATTATATCAGAAAAGTAGTAGCAGTAGTAAGTTTCCGCTATTGAACTAATGGTGAAATAACCTGAAATAGATAAACTGAAAGAAAAAATTACTGATAATAAACTGATTAACAAAATATCATAAATAAGAAGTATTAGGAAGCCATCAACAGGAAAAAAATTAAATTAGTATTACATGAGGAATGGTGTGTGTAATACTATCTAACATCTCTGTAATATACCTAATATAAAGTATTAGTTATAATTCAATACTAAAAAATTAAGTTAGTATGAACTAAAAAAAAATCTATTTAAAATAGGTCCCTGTTGAAATAATCTAAAATCAACAACAGTACTGAATGATACAAACAATAAAACATGTTGCTAAAAAATTCATTATTCAAACAATAATTTTTTGCAATATTTCTATTAGCAATTGTAATTCTATTACAAATAACACAAGCAAATGAGTACATACAATCATAAATAACTATAGTGATAACTGAAATATATATATCATATATGGGCAGTATGATAATATATAAAATATGTATAGGATCCCCAAAACACTACATGAGGATAAGATTATCAGAAGCAACATTAAACCATTAGATGCAAAATCACACTAACACTGAATTTTAAAGAAATCCAAAAGGAGATATGAGAAAATCTTTTCAAGGTGCATATTTTTTCAGCTAACACTTTTTTGATCACAAATGATTGATTTATATATTGCAAGATTGTCAAAAGCAAAGTTAAGTCGAGACAAAAAAATCAGGTCAACATTGAACTTAAAGGAATCAAGAAGAAAATATGAGAAATATTGTTTCAAGGTTAGCAAATGTATCATAGTTGTATCCTCGATCAGCAAATAGCTTTTTGTTAAAAAAAAATCTGATTTTTGTTCATTTAAAACAAAGATGAGATCTCATCGTTCATAGAGGTCATAAGGCCATAAACAGTGACATACAAAAAACATTTGTCGATAGCAATTAGTTTGAATTAAGTGTCATTTTCTGTGTTATACTTCAAGCAATATTTTTCTACAAAGATGAAAATATTGAATTAGCTGATGAAGGAAGAATAGCAGAAGTCTTTATTGTGAGCGACAGAAAATATTATAGCAATGTATTGATTTGTAAAAAAGGTATACAATGCACATGTACAATTAGCTAAAAACTACATGAAGAACAAATTGTCAGAAGGAACATTAAGCAATGATGCCACAAACAGTTTTGAACAACAAAATAACAGAAATTCTTACATACCGTAAAATCCGGCGTATAATGCCCACTTTCAGCATAAAAAATTAAATTGAAATTTAGGGGTTCAAGAGCTTTAAAAACAAAAAAGGATGAGTATAGAAAAAAATTTTGACTTCTAGAAATATCGAAATACTGTTTATTTAAAAGAAATGGCACTCTTCATAAAGAGTTCACTCAAGTTCATACTTGAGTGAACTCCTTATGAAGAGTAGTAATTCTATATAGATGTAAACTATTTTTTTCTATACCTTGGAATAACTCAAATAAATTACTTCAAAACATGAGAGCATTGCATAAGTACATTTCAGGTCTCTTCGAACAAAAGAGTGTGTGCGTTATATGGCGAGCATAACAAACATTAAAAAATGCAGCTCAAAAGTATAGGTGAGCATTATATGCTCGATTTTATCATAATCTGATCTTTTTCTTTGCATTGTTTTTTTAGCATCAAATTGTTCGATATCGTCCCTTTTTTTATTCATTTCACCATTGGAATGCGATTCTAAATAACTATGCATATTTTTCATGATATTCAACATTGATCAGCATCTGCTGATGGAGGAAGAAAAACAATAATCTTTTTTTTTCAACCAAAGAAAATGTCACAGAAATGTACATTCATAAAATCTTTAAAAATATATATGAAAAACAGATTGTGAAGGAAAGTTAAATCATAATGCAACATGACAAAAATTGCATTAACTCTGAATTTTAAAGTGCAAAAAAGAATTACTTTTTTTAGCATTCAATCCCATCCATAGTCTGAGTCTGATTTTGATGAAATTTCCATAAACAGCTCAGAAAATCTTAGACGTAAATAAAAATTCGATATTCTTACCTATTAGCATCACTGCATTTAAATTGGCACCAGGCGAACTGTGCTATTTCCCACCAAAATCTTACAAATCTCTTTTGTTTCGTATAAAAATCTTTGTTGTTTTGATATCAAGAAATGATTCGTGTGGCGCTAATTTGGTTGTGGCAACACTACTAGGTTCATACCTAAAAATATAACTTAAATCACGATATCTACAATCTTTATAATCTCAATAAGTTTTGCATTGAGTTCCATTTTCTTTTTGTTATACTAATATTGTAATTGCAAAAGTTTGTATGTATGGATGTTTGTTATTCTTTCATGCAAAAACTACTGAACAGATTTTAATGAAACTTTACAATAATATATAGCTTATACAATAATATAATTTTTTCTTGTTTATTGTAGTTTTAATTATATGAAGTTTTTAAGTCAAAAAAATGATTTGGGAAGCTTTTAGTAAACAGAATCTTAGATAATGTGGTACTTATGTATTAGCATCACCACAGCAAAATTGGTGCCTTGTGAATCACACCTTGATACCAAAAAGCAAAAATAATTCTAACATATATTTATTAAAATCAGTCAGATTTTGGCGGAAAATGGCGCAATTCATGAGGCGCCAATTTGGCTGCGGTGACGATTATACGTAAATACTGATAATAATTACTTATTCTTTAACACAAATAACAGTGGATTATTTTAGACAATGAAATTCACTTCTTACCTGCTTTTATTCTTATGCTCAAAAATATTAATAATCTGTTACAAAAAACTTTATTGCTTTTCTTTGTTCAACGACAAATTTTAAATCTTGCTTATTGTAACAATAAAGTTTAAAATCCCAGCTAGCAATATAACAAAAAGAGAATATAGTAATAAATACATTTTTCTACGCACATTTTTCTAATAATTTTACTATGCAGGTTTGGTAGTATTAAATTGATCTTTATATCAAAATAAATACTTTTATCACTTCTGGACCATAATAATAAAATTTAGTTTGCATGTTTCTTTTGTTGAATTGAAATCTGCTAAGAATGCTCCTGAGGAATTGATGTTAAAAATTGTTTTACGGCTCTTTTAGATTTGAAATTTAGCTCATATTTTATTTCACGAAGTAGAGATCCATTTAAAGTTGCTTTTGTGGAAATTCAATTGGTTATTGGGTTAGGCGAGTACAAAAAAATCTGTCTACTTCTATTTTAGATATTATTAGAAATTCTTAATTCTGACCTTTTTATATCAAGAGGCGAGAGTTACAGCTATAAAAATATTTTTCAATACAATCAAATTCTTAATGCTAGATATCAAAAATTTATGAATATGTAAACAGTATTTATTTATACAACATCAAGAAATACACAATAAAGCGGGTGGATAATGGCTAGTCAGCTATAATTTCGTACTATTTTGCAAGTGATGAAACATGGAATTAGTCAATAAAAGAAGATCAATACGCTTTTCCAGACCAAAATGTCACGCTATTAGGTTGGAAGTTGGTAAGACGTAACGCAAAAGTGTACCGATATTCAGGCAATGATTTAATTTCAAGCTTTACTTTCTTTGGGGCTTACTACCTTGATATCAAAATCAGATAAATTGTAGCCCAAGCACAACCCTAGTTGATAATACAAAAAAAAAAAATGTAAAAAGAATCTTGTACATAAAAAATTTTTATTTTTAATTGTCATATCACACAATATTGGCAATCTGTTAATCCCAATTATTTTTAATTGTCATTTCTTTCAGTTACATTTTTCTACTTTTTTGTTACAATGGAACTTGATAATACAGGAAAAGGGTACTTACGTATCGGCGTCACCTCAGCAAAATTTGCGATATCAAAACAATAGATTCTTACGTATTTTATATGAAAAAAGAAGAAAAAATCAGTTAAATTTTTGTGAAAAAAAGGGCCACTTTGGCTGCGGTGATAAAAATCTGATGGAATTGAAGGAAATTTTGGTACTTGCATTTTATCGCACCAATGTGAACATTCAAAATAACTCTCCAAGTTAGCAGCTTTGATCTCCACTTAGAATAAACTTGTAGAAACCAAATTCACATCCGATAATATTTTAGAAAATGTATAAAATTTTTTTAAACAAAAAAAATATTTTTCAATTCGAACCAAATGCCGCCCTTAGAATTTGCGTCACCTGGGCAAGGGTCCGGTTTGTTCGGTCCTAGAGCTGCCATTGTTCGTGCTTTAGGTACCTTTGCTATTGCATTATATTTGATAATAGGTATATGTGTTCGCATTTTTTTTCACATACTCTCAAAGTATAGGTATATCGAAACTGTTTGCAGTCGCATTTCATATGTTTGCATTGATTTTCTTCTATGTTTAGGTTTTGTTGCCACATACGTTGAAAAATATTTTTAACTCATATGCATTGATCAGAATGGAACTAAAACGTTTATTACTGTGCGAGACATAAACTTTTTTTAAAGGTATTTAGGGTGAATTTGTAATCTAAAACATATTGGAGCTCTTCTTGCTAAACTTTAAAGTCGAATCTGTTTAAAAGTTGTTGAGTCCTAATCGTTAACAAGCCTTCTGGTTGATTCATTCAAACTTGAAGCACGTAACTTTTACAAAATTTAAGATTTTATTTTGTCCATAAAATATTTATTTAAATTTAATTTTTGCAACAAACTACATGTAACCCCTTAATTATTTTGCACGCATATTTTCATTCTTATAGAGAGATTATTAGTCCAAGTGTTTTTAAGAGATGGTGTTTGTTCATGGTACTGAAATACTTCCTATTCGTTATTTTCTTTGTGGTGAAGGCGAGAAGAAGAAGGCAGAAGTTTGATTCTTGAAATTATTCGATAAAGAACATGGATTGGCAAGGTAATGTGTAATTTGTTGCTTGAGAAGAAAGGAGAAAACGGAAAGATAATCCACAAAAAAGCCGATATTATATCTATCCCCATTGCAATGTAAGACAGTATTATATCACGAATTGTGTGGGCATATATATATGCATACACACAAAATTCTCAACTGTTTGAAAAAGAGGTATAAACATGTGAAAACTTTTTTATATACAAGTATGAAAGAAATTCTTTAAGATGTATATGAAACAAACATTCTTCAGAGAATGTGCAGAGTGTACTTATAAAAGCCAAACATTTAGGGGTTTTTGTGTTTTAGGAAACTTTAAAATTGAAACTTAAAGTAGAATTCTTCCATATTTATATTCTGTTAAATTGTGTGCTTAGCTATATATGCAATGAAAATTAGCCTTTTTTTTAAAAACATTTTAGGCAAAAAAATTGACCGATTGAAGGGTTAAGAATTCAGTCTCTTAACAAAATTAAAATTTTACTAAAATTTGGCGAGGAAATAGCGATTATACTTGTTGAGCCCTGGTTGAAGACCTCTGGCCTACAGCATTTTATATAAATTATAATTAAATGTGTCCGACATTGGCATTTAGATTTTTTTGTAAGTGGAAGATCTCACTCATTATCTAAAAAAGTCTTTCAATGAATACAAGAACACTAAGAGGATAGAGCAATTTACTAGATATCATTGACATACCGTTAATCAATAAAATATAAGATTGTAATCTTTTTTTTTTTTGGGGGGCAATTTCAGACTGTGTTTAATCTGGATAAGAAACGACACATGATTTTTTTAATCTCTTATCTTGAGCGAGTATTTAACTTAAAAAGTTTCGTTCTGTGATTTTTTTATGAAATTGCAAACACAAATTAAAATAATAATCAATTTTTTTTAAAAAAATTGTCCAGATAAAGAAAAATACTTTTTGTTATCTACTGAAATTTCCCGTCTATTCTGACACTTGTGCCCTCTTTTGATTTCCATGGCATTATCAGTTTTTATACCTCGTCCTCTTTTTGAAATGGTCCATGATCCCATCAGCTTAACTTTCTTAATGTTTGTAATTATAACATAGTTGAGTGGTTTGACTGTCAAAAGCGTCCACGTCACTTGACCATGGTTCAAAATTACGTGGTCCGTCGCCAAAAGCCCTCGTGCAGCTGAACAGTGCGACGTTAATCTTCACTCACTCACTCACACTCACTTGACAGTCAAAAGAAGCTCATTGAGCAATGAATCAAAATAACTCACAAGAAACAGAATTGTCGGGACCTCAAGCTGATCGAGGTAATTACTTTATTTGCTTTAAAAATCATATTATCAATTAAAACATTCATTTTTTTTCTGTTTGTTATATGACTGATAGATAAAAATGAGCTCTGTATAAGCTATACATTTCCTTTTAAAAGTATCTACTCGTAAAAGAATGACTTCAAAAAAAGTTACCTTAAGTAAGTTACCTAAGAAAGTAGTCGGTAACCTTAAGTCATTGATCTGATTTTGTAAATTTGTTAAAATTTTTCATTTCTCTATTTTTGAAACTCTATTGCATTGGTTTTGTTTCGTAATTGCTTTATATCCATACTAGCTGGTATACCCGTTCTTCGCTCGGGTGGAAGGAAAAAGAAATTTTTAATGAGTTAATTTTATGTGAATTGAAAATTAAACAAAAAAAAAAGCTTTTTGCATATCTCAGCTAAACAAAAAAAGAAAGAAAAAAACACACCTTTGTTAAATTTTAACTATGTAGATCTAATAGCCGATAAAAAGGATTTTTTAAATTTATAATTCCTCGTAACACTCTTGAGGGTCGATTTTTCAAAATACCTCCCTAAGCTGATGTCTGCTCAGCAAAAGTAACACATTTTTAAAAGTTTTGCGTAATGAACGCTTAAAGTTGTGTAAATAATTTATATCTGAAAGTGTAATACATTAATATTACTTTCTGTTGTATTTATTTTATTTTAAAATTGTAATATTCGCAAGCAACGCCGTTTCTTAAATTATAATGGTGATTCAATGAAAACCATAGCGAAATGTTAACGATAGACTCAAGTTGGCAAATGCCTAGCTACTTTCGTAGCTAGAGATTTATTAGAGCTTTGTAAGACCCGCCGTGTAGGGAAGAAATGCACTTTAATACTTTATCCAACCGCATTATGATTTACTGCAGTTTTTTCCATACAATATTTTTTTTGGATCACTACATGTACAAATTAAGGGATATACATAAACAAAATACTCCACTTTGGAAAATTTAATCCGTTAGAGCTAATAAATTAATTAAAGATATTCCATTGTAAAATTAATTATGTACACCGTTCACTTAAAATAAGTAGTCAAATCATTTTCCAAGGTCTTCATTAACAAACAAAACCATAAGACACTTAAATTTTGACATTAACTATTTTTTTTTTGCGACAAAAATAATAATCTTTGCAATCCGCTGAAAACGCAATATCTGCTACAAAACTTTTCGCCTTCCCCACTAAAATACTCATCATAGAACCCGTGTTGCCATATATCTTGGAAGAGTGGATTTCAAAGAATATTCCTGCTAAGTATTGGTACAATATTCTTGCTAAGTTGGTGTGGTGTGGTAGTTAGGAGAAGAGGGTTCCATTTCAGGTGGCATCCACGTCACTTGACTATGGTTCAAAATTACGTGGTCCGTTGCCTAAAGCCCTCGTGTAGCTGAACAGTACGACGTTAATATTCACTCAGCTCGTTGTATGCTGACGTGGGCATTTTTGCAGCTTTTTGCTTGCAAATGGCAGAATTTTTTCCTTCTTACTTGACAAATAGCGTTATATTTTGGACACTTTTTACAAATTTTTATAAATTATAACCTATGGTATAAATTATAGCCTATGTGTTATTCTGATGTATAAGCTATATTACTGTAAAGTTTCATTAAAATCCATTCAGTTGTTTTTGCGTCAAAGACCCACAAAGATTTTCACAAACTTTCACATTTATAATATACATATATTAGATATATGTATAAAGGAGAAAAAAAAGCGACTCACTGACTAATCACGATATCTCCGGAACTATTGAACCTACAGACTTGAAATTTGGTAGGTAGGTTCCCTTCATGGAGTAGTCATCAGCTAAGAATGGATTTTGCAAACATTGAACCCCAAGGGGCGTTATGGGGGATTAAGGAGCGTTATAGATAATTATTTCAATTATTAAACTATTTGATGTACAGTCTTGAAACTTGGTACACAGATTTCTTTCGTAAAGTAGAGATTCCCTACATAATGATTTTTACGAAAATTGACCTCCAAGGGGCGTTGAGGGCACTTAAGGGGCGTTATGCATAATTATTTCCATTTTTAAACTATTAGACGTACTGTCTTGAGAAATTTGGTAAGCGGATTCCTTTCATAGAGTAGAGATCCACTACAAAAAAGGTTTTGTCAAAATCGACTCCCAAGTGGCGGTGTAGAGAATTAAGGGGCGTTATAGGCAATGAACTCCCTTTTTAAACTATTTGATGTAAAATCTTGAAATTGAGTACGGTGATTTCATTCATTGAGTAGAGATCTGCTATAAGATGGGTTTTGTGAAAATAGCTTCCTAAGTGGCTTTGCGGGAGCTTAAAAGGGGGTTTGGGATAATTATTTCCATTTTTAAAATATTAGACTCCTTTTTTAAACTATTAGACATAAAATCTTGAAATTGAGTACGCTGATTCCATTCATTAAATAGAGATCCGTTATAAGATGGGTTTCGTCAAATTCGACCCCCAAGTGGCGTTGTGAAGAATTAAGGGGCGTTAAAGGTAATTATCTCCTTTTTTAAACTATTAGACGTAAAATCTTGAAATTGAGTAAAATGATTTCTTTCATTGAGTGGAGATTCGCTGTAAGATGGATTTTGTGAAATACCTAAGTGGCGTTGGGGGCTTAAGGGGCGTTATGCATAATTATTTCCATTTTTAAACTATTAGACGTAAAGTCTTGAAATTTGATAAGCGTATTATTTTCATAGAGTACTGATCCACTACAAAATGGGTTTTGTGAAAATCGACCCCCAAGTGACGTTGTGGAGAATTAAGGGGAGTTATATATATAGGCAATTAACTCCTCTTTAAACTATTAGACTAAAAATCTTGAAATTAAGTAAGCAGATTCCATTCATTGAGTAGATATCTGCTATAAGATGGGTTTTGTGAAAATTGTTTCCTAAGTGGCGTTGTGGGGGCTTAAGAGGCGTTATAGATAATTATTCTATTTTAAACTCTTAGACGCAAGTCTTAAAATTTGGTAAGCGGATTCCTTTCATGGCGTAGAGATCCGCTACAAAATAGTTTTGGGGAAATTGATCCCCAAAGGTCACTGAGGGGATTAAGGGGCGTAATAGATTAATATTTCCGTTTCTTAACTAATAGATGTACCTGCTTGAAAATTAGATGGTATGTTCCGTTCATGGAATAAAGTTCCTGTTACAAAGAGTTTTGCGAAAACGGACTCCCAAAGGAGTAGGGTTGCGAGGGACTAAGATGTGTTATAGAAAATTTCCTGTTTTTGAATTTAACACCTTTATTTGAAATTTGTTGAACACTTTTCTTGTTGAATAGAGTTCCACTAAGAAAGGAATTTACGGAAATCAGCTCCAGGGGGAAGTTATTGGGGCGTATTGATAGACGAAATTCCCGTTTTCGAACTGCTAAGACTATAATAATAAAATTGGGTTTGCATGCTTCTTTTGTTGAATTGGAATCCGCTAAGAATGCTTTCAACGAAGTATTGATGAAAAAAATGCCGTTTGTTGTCTGTTAGATTTAGACTGGAAATTTAGCACGCATGTTTATTTTATGGAGTAGAGACCCACTGAAAGTTGCTCTGTGGGAATCCACTTGATTATTAGGTTAAGCGAGCGCAAAAAAAAATCTTTCTACTTCTATTTTAGATATAAATCGTAATTAGGTATTTTAATTTGTCCTTTTTATATCAAGAGGCGAGAGTTACACCTATAAATTTATTTTTCAAAACAATCAAATTCAATAATTCATATATATGTAAACAGTATACATTTATGCAACATCGTTAAATACCCAGTGAAGCGGGTGGGTAACGGCTAGTTGTAACATAAAACTAATTTGTAACTTATTTGTTTTAGTTATTTCATTATTTCATAACTTTGTTTTGTTATTTACTTTTATTTTATTTATCTTATCCTGTTTATTTTAATTACTTCTGTAAGCCCGTGTGATACTTGAGGTGCACGGGAATTATTTTATTTGTCTTCAATGATAATAAGAAAAAACTCTTTATAAAGTTAATTTGGAACGTGATTCTTCTTTTCTTTAAACCCGTCAAAGGAATCTTATGTTGTACCCCATTACTTATTATTCTTTTTTTTTTCAATATCCGATTTTACCTTGAATGAACTGAAATTTAATGCCAGAATCACTTAAAATTTTGAAAAAAAAGAAAAAGAACGTACAACTATTTGAAAGAGTGAGCTTTCACAATGGAAAAGAAAGGTTTTTTAAAATTTTTTTACATATTAAACAAATAGTAAGTGTATTGTTGTTTGTTCTTGTACGATATTTCACTATACTAATGAGTAATTATTAGTAAACAATTCCTTCTATATGCAATCCATTTCGTACAAACTGCTTTTTTCTACCCAACTATAGTTATTTTTCGTATAAATGTGCGACTTTCGGTTTTGTTTACTTAATCAGTTTTTTTAATCATTATTGATACAATGTCATTTTTTTTTATCAATTTCTGTTCTGATTATCGAATAAGATGTTTTCAATAAATTGGATCATTTACGACTCTGAAAGTAGGCTTAAATATAATTCTCTCTCTTTATATAAACACATACGTTTGCCTAGATAGTGCCTTTACAAACTGTAATCGACATTGAGTCATACATATTTTTTCCTCTTTGTATGCAGTTTGGTACTTAAAACGTTGTTTGTATGAGACAGGAAGATGGGGGGGCAGGCAATTGTTTTGGTTCAAGGGCCCCATTGTGAGATACCGGAGGATCTAACCTTTGGTTATTCGTTGTACCTCATCTCAAATAAATTAAAAGTAAAAAAAAAAAAACTTTTAAAAACAAGCTTTTTTATTTAAATGCTCTAAAAAGAATAAAATAAACTTTTCTTTTAAAAATTTTTTTGCTATCAACTTATAACGTTATTACACAATTTATGATAAAAAAAGCTTGTCGCGATATTTAAGTACACGTATTTAATTAGTTATAAAATTTTTAAAATTAAAATCAATCAGATCAAGTTATTTAATTTGCTTGTTTACTAGGTGTACAACTGTGCTTCCGCCGTTTTGCAATAGATGGCTGTAGCAGTAAGTGGTAGTCGAAATAAATATATCGCAGATGTTATACAATAAGCTTAGGTATTTGTAAACATAACGCCATCAAAATATTAGTCGATTTGTGTCTGCATCATAAAGTTATTCTCGATTAAACATGTCAGCTTACGAGCCAAATTCTCGTCACTTTCGGAAGGTTTTAATTTTTCAAGAACGGTGATTTTGACGTCGAAGACCAGCATGGCATTTGGTGGGACCAGTTCGGCGTAGTGTATTATGAGTTGTTAAAACCGAATGAAACAATCACAGGTGATCGTTATCGAACGCAATTATTGAATCATAAGTGTATAATCAGTTTTTTACAATAAAGTCTCGAATTTTGGAAAAAAAACGGCGGAAGCAAAATTGTACACCTAATATCTACGCAGGTAAATCCCGCGACAAGCTTTTACATCATAAATTGTGTAATGACGTTTTAAGTTGATACCAAAATAATTTTAAAAGAAAAGTTTATTTTATTCTTTTTAGAGCATTTATATAAAAGCTTGTTTTTAAAAAGTTTTTTTACTTTTAATTTATTTTTAACTTTTTAGTTATCGCTGGACATGTTTCTCGGTCTATTCATCTCATTCAACACATCATTGTTGTAAGGTCGTTTGCCAGTTAATTTTGAACAGGCTATAGCTCAGAGATACTCAATGTCTTTTCCCGCCGGGCCACGTACATATGATAGATATTTTACTCGATCCGCAACAAAAGGATAATGGGGTACATGGATAAACACCGTGAGACCAAAACAACATTGGACAAAGCAAAATTAATCAAAATATTAAAACTCATTTTTTTTGTTTTACTATTAAAAACGAAAAACAAAATTTTTTTTAAACCCATAATTTTAAAACAAATTTTTTAAATCTTTGTGCAGAATTTAGATAATACTGTTCTACAAACAAAAAAAAGTTTCGTTTGATTATCATTAAAAATAATGAAGTTTTTAAATGTTTTATTAAACATTTGAGCATTTTTTGAAAAATCGTAGAAAAAAAAGGTTTTCGGTATTTATTTTTTAAATGACTGATTCTAAAAGAGAAAAGTCTGAATTTCTTAGTGCAAAATATCGATTCATTAAAAGGAAGAAAAAAATCCATATGGAACGATTAAGAAATCATTTTCATGAAAATGCATTTTAAAAAAAATCGTAAAAAATATAAAATATCATTATTTTTTAAAAAGAATTACACCGTATAGTGATGAAATAAATGATCTTTCCGACTATGTAACAATTTTTTATCTCAGTTTGATAGAAAGAGTAAAACGAGTTTTTAAAAAGGTCGAAAAATCGGAACTTCTTTAAGCTCAATCCGATAAAATGCTAGGCAAAACAAAAAGCTAACAGACGTAAAGGATTTTTAATTAATATATGTTTAACTGTGATTGCGATATCGGACTATAAATGGTCAAAACATGTATTGTCATCCAAACTAAACGTGTATACAAAATTTCAGCAGAATCGGTTGAAGACATCAGCTTCAAAATTGAGTTGCAAGATTCCATACGAACATTTTTACATTGCAAGTTAAATAAAAGCTTGTAAAAAGGTGTAAATTGTGTTCCATATAAAAATGAATAAATATAAATTAAAAATATAGTGATGTTTTTTCCCCTTAATTTATTTATTGTACTAATTTCATACCTAAAGAGCTGACAGCATATTTAATTTTAAAGTCAGCTTAATCAGACAAATGTACCCTATCACACTTTTCTATACTTTTTTAATTCAGAAAGGAGATTACTTATTGAAATTTTCCTCCCAGCTGCCAACTTGCATCTATATTTAATCTTTTTGATCTTCGTGCAACAAAAAAAAAAAATTTTTTTTGTTCACAAATATATGTTAACTAAAAAGAACATTTTCTCAGCAAATTTCTCCCCGCATAGAAATTTTCAGCAGCTGCATCTCCTCAGACGCAATGTCAATATCAGCAGTGATGGGATAAGAGAGCTAATTTAACTGAGGCTTAATTTTCTTAAAATCCTAAAACTTTTTAGTGACCTCATCCTTCACACAAACACTTAAGAGAATTTCTAATCTTAGCAAAAACACTTTCAGGTACTTTGTTTTCCTTACAAAGGAATAAAGGACTTTAGTTTTCCTAATAATGGAGTGTAGGAGACAAATCTTTGGTCTCGCACAGGAAAGAAATCTCGGTTCATAGCGGATTTTCTTATTATCTTGGCGGGCCTCTATTTACCCAACCTCTGATGTATGATGATTTACTTAACCTTTACCAGGCTCTTTTATTTCTGGTTTATAGATAAAAAATAACAAATTTTTTATGTATATTTTCAAATATATTTGTCTTTTTGAACGTAATAGCACCATTCGCATACAAAATTTCTTAAAAATTAACGTAAAAAAATCTATTTAAATAAATGAGTAATTTACCTGTAAAGTTGCTTTTGTGTATGGCAGAAATCATTAGTCTTTGGAGTCAATTCACACTAACTGTCAATATAAAACCTAGAATACCTAGTTTTTATCTTGAATTATACATTTTATTTGCATTTACATAAATGATTATGAAATTATTGATCAAAATTTGATTATGTATGATAAGTTCGAAAACACGGTACCGCACATAACTTAACATTACAATCTGGACAGTAGAATCTTGTTTCCTTTTTGACCTTCTTTCCTTTACTGTGTCTCTTTGAGAAGCAAATAGGGGCTGCGGTAGCCCAGTGGTTAAGGTATGCAACCATGGCAGGCATGTCATGAGTTCGATCCCAGTACCACTAAAGACCCTCCGTGTAGGGCAGCGATGCACGTTAAATCTGTCGAGAGCTGAAACGTCCTCCCGTTGGTGTGGTGTGGTTGTTAGGAGAGGGGGGTGCCAGCTCAGGTGTCGTCCACGTCACTTGACCATGGTTCAAAATTACGTGGTCCGTCGCCAAAAGCCCTCGTGTAGCTGAACAGTGCGACGTTAATATTCACTCACTCACTCACTTTGAGAAGCAAATAATACATTTTCGAGTTGGATTAGTTTTCTTGAATGTAATCAACAAAGTGTTTTTCAGACAAGCGTGAAGAGAGAAGCTCAGCAGAAGGACGTCCTCTTTTTGCAGAAAATTCCATCGAGTGGTACTTTTCAATTATTCGAAACCATAAAAAACAAATGTGAAATGATTCGCAAAGATCGAATGCACAGTGTAAATTTTCACAGTGCCCGAAGTACACTTTGGATGAACCATGTTGGTTCGTTTCATCTGCTAGAGCTCAGCTCGGAAAAAACCGGGAAGAGGTTAATAATATTTTGGGGGCTTTTCAACGGTAAAAAGCTTTGCGATCTGTAAGAAGAATCCGGGATACTTGAACGTGGGATGGACTTTACTGTATTCGTTCTAAAAGCCCGATAATTCACCACTTCACAGATATTTCCATATGATACTTCGGAATAATAATAAATATTTTGAACTTTTGTACATTTAAATCAAACTCTGTATTTCAAAAATTTACTCAGATATATCTATCATGTTTATCAGAAACAATTTGATTACTGTTGATTGGATAATGTTTATATAGCTCATGTATTACACATTCCTAGAATAATTGTTTAAATCGGTTTGGGTTTAGTTATAATTTTGGACTTGAATGTGTACGTTTATATGTGTATTTAATATGTATTTTGTTAGATGCATTTCATGAATTACAGAGTTTGTTGACTTTACTAATCCATTTTTATCCTTATTTATTATTATTATTATTGTTATTTTATTTAATTTTTTTATTTTATTTATTTATTTGAAGTTTTAAGCAGGAATTTCGTATTAAATTGATTCTAAGTAAAAATGTAGAAGAATGTGAAGCATTTATTTTTTAAAAGTGTATTAAATTTAAACTTTTATCATTTAGACATTAATGTGTGTTTTTCTGTGAATTCTCATTCGTTTTACTATTTATTTTAGATCAGCCAGATGTTGAGCAAGGAGGAAATGAGGTATAAAATTCAATGCATTTTTATTATGCTTGTAAAACTTTTATGAATCCAAAAATTGTATCTCTTCAAAACTTTTTAAATGTGTCAAATAACAAATCTACTTTGAAATTTCATAACATTCTAAATGGTATCAAATTTTTTCCCTCAAAGTAGTAGCCATTTTTCACTTTTATCATAAATTTTATTTATAAACATATTTTAAGTAAATATACTACTTCTGAATACATTGCTTAGTAATATTTTTTTTGAATCGGTTCTCAAGTAAAATTATTCCCCACTGGTGATTTTTTTTAGGTTTTTAAGAAAGTATGAAAGAGAGAGAGTACCTCCGTAAGAGAAACTTTGCCAAAAGGGGTGTTCGTATATCCCAGTCAGTGCCAGTTTATCTTTTGGGTACTTGGGGCGGGTCTCCAGGAGCCCGGGGGCGGATAAACTGGACTTAACGAGACTTTCTGGTCATACATTGCAATCCAGCAGAGCCAAGTGAGCCCGTAGATTTTCTGCGCTCAGGGCCCGAAATGAGTTTAAATCAGCACTGATCCCGGTCTAAACTCGTCACGTTAATAATGTACGTATTCAGTGAGGGACGATATAATATCTGTAACCAGCAAGGAAATTAAATAAAGAAATAATATGGGGTATTTTTTTAAAAAATTGTAGTCACAGAAAGTACAAATTAATTGAAAAATGTAAGAGAATAAGAGTATGCAAAATGTATCTACAAGTTATAAAAACGTATGAGAGAAGGATTATTGATTATATCTTTGAGCAAAGTGAATATTCTCTGTGACTTTGAGAATGAAAGGTTAGTTGATTAACGATTAGTTTAGCATTAAATAAGTTCCCAGAATTAAATTTATTTTTTACCGATATATTCCATTAAAAGAGCATTGATAAAAATCTTACGAATTGTTGTTTTTGTTTAGTTATTATATACATATCTTGAATACTCCAGTGAAAAAATGGTGTTGTAGCACAAATACACCGGTAAAAAATGAGGTTTTTAAACATGTTTTTGTTTTCTAACTTCACACACACTTAGGGGTTTTTTTCGTTATTTCCTTTTAATTTTCAATAGCACAAAATAGTAAAATTTTGCACGACGTATTTTTTTTTAACTTTTTGTTGCTTTACGAGGAGATAGTTTAATTTGCTGGTTTCAATATTCAACTGTTTCACGGTGCAAACAATTGGAATTATGAGTAAAGTTTAATTCTTAAGAAATTAGTTGTCATCAGTTAATTTTCATTAATTATAATTAAATTGTCGTATTGTCATCCAAAACAATCGTGCATAGAAAATTTCAGCTCAATTGCATGCTTTAACACTTTCGCGGGCAGTGGATATTTAGTCTATCCACAGGCATTAATTGAATCCAAAACGCATAAAAATAAATACAGATGGCAGAAAGATACCTTTTTTTGCATTTCATGTCCTCTGATGAGTAGTTAGAAACAGTTTTTTTTTCTGTGTAAATCTCCAAATGGTATTTTGATTACTATAAATAAAATTTTTGATCTGTGAAGAAAATTTCGTCAAATTTTTCGACAAAGTATACTTTTCTCTCATCTGAATGAACTAAGCAAATGTGCAATCAAAAAAAATTATTTAGGTTTTTGGAAAGCTTTTATACATGGATAGAGCCTTTATTCACTTCCCACATAGAACAGAAAAACTACCTTGAAATTTTCTCCCTTCCTCCACTCGAGAGAGAGAGCACTTAGAATCACGTGAGAATGTTGGGGGTGGGAAATATAAACAAACTTTATTTACAATATGTGGTACAAGATTCTTGGATTCGAAAATCTTTCATAATAGCTTTTCTGTGCATACCACGTCCCTTCAAGCAAATGGTCCTACTTGCTTTGAAAAGTTCCACAGTAAATAGCTCATCAAATTTGTGAAATAACTAATTTAAATCCTCCGAAATATTACTTTATTTCTAACTTTTTATGCTAAAATTAAATAAAATTTAAACTGTGGATACATACCAATTTCAATGTATATTTTAGTAAGTATTCTATATATTGTGCAATTATTCTATTATTATTTTATTACATTTATGCTTTTTATTTAATTGTTATTGAAATAGTTATTAGCATAAATGTTAATTTTTCATAAAAAGTTTATTGTAATATGATTCATTATTTCGGTCCAGAAAAGTAAGTTAAATGTCTTAAGTGCGCAGTGGCTATAACGTCTAGCCACCTGCCAGGGGAAAAAAACCCTTGATCAGATATTTTTTTGTAACTAAATAATGTTTATTAAGGATGAGAACATTACATTTGTTAATTGATTTATCACAGAAAAGCGTATTTTAGCTTTGTGCCCACTAAAGGGTGACTGAACATTTAACTTAAAGCAACCTTTTTTCAAAATGTTCTCCTTTTGTCAAAAATGCTTCTAATATAATAATATTTTGCCTGTATATAACTCAGATCTCTGTACAGAGGCTCAGCTATGATTTTTCAAAAATTCACATTATTTTCAGAGAGAGTTACGACTAATTAAAACAATTTTATCGGCGTTTTTTTTCTTAAAATTTCTCCCCTCTGTTGTCGTAAAACATGGATAAACCCACTTCTAAGTTACATATTTCAAAAATTCTAGTTGAGCTTCTGTATAAAGTTCAGAGCTATTTACAGGCAAAATATTATTTTAATAGAAGCATTTGTCACAAAAGGAGAATATTTTGAAAATAATTTCATTCTCTGTTCATTTTTTGTTAAAAAAACAAATAGTGTACTTAAATAATTTTTTATAGTAATACTATTCTTAAAACAATTTTATCTACATTTTCTAATTTAAGTGATACTAAATATCATAAAAATTATCCATTTATATGCTTTTTCAAAATCATGGTTCTGAACGTAGTCGGATACCTTAACCAAGAATAAGATGACATGAATTGGAACTCTGAGAAAGGCGTAGCAACATTTGGTGGCTGTCGCGACATTCAAGAAGAAATGAAATCATTACTGTTATCTTTATTTACTAATTTTTAAGCGGTAAATCGCTTACAGATGTTCTTCATTTTTGTAAAGGGTGTTACTATTTTTTATTTGATACTGTTTCTGTCTCTGATTATTTATTATCATCTAACCAGGTCTCTCCAATTTTAAGTATGAGTCCAGCTCCTGGAGACTTTTCAGATGTTGTTCCTGAAAAGGATAAATTACCCAGAGGACTTGCTAGCGGGACTTCGTCGGCATCTTCAAATGTTATGGAAAAACGAAAATCAAGAAAAAAGAAAAAGGATACATTTGAAAAGAAACAAATCAGACCTGTTCTAAGATATATGTATTACGAAGATTTGTATGGGGCATACGCCTCTGCTCTAAAAGTATGAATTCTGTTATCTAATTTTAAATGTATGAACTCTCTTGAGAAATTATAGGTTAAAAATCCCGTATTAATTTTTTTATATATATAAGAGTTTTACATTTTAATTTTGTTTAGCTGTGGAGAACTATTAATAATTATGTTTCAGCAAAATATTTGACGTGCAATATTTCTTTGTCTAAACGAATTATGGAATTTTTTGATTTGTGTGTTACTGTCTCAAAAATTTTCATTTTTACAAGAAAACAATACTGATTTATACGTATAATAGAACAATATTTAATCAAAGGCAAATGATTTATATATAAAATGCTTTTCCAATATTAATATTTCATGTCTTCCTCCAAAACACAAATGGGTTTTTAATTTTTAATGTAAATATTACGTCTTGGCGCTTTCGTAAGCTCGTTTTTTTTAAAACTTGTCCGCTATGTCCCCAAAACGTAGTCACATCGTCGTTAATTAAACAATCTTTCAATCAATCTACTTCCATTGAAAGAATGTTCTGATACGCAAATTTTTGAAATTAAGACGCACTCTTCACATGTGTATAATTTTCTTTTAGGTAACGAAAGAAAATTTACTTATAAATTAAAATACAAAAATATTTCATTCTCTGAAAACAAATTCTATAAATTAATACTAAATTACTCATTTGAAACTAAACCTTGTCCCAATTAAGAAGAGTTTTTTTTATTGAAAACAATTATGAAATTCTCGTGCACCACAAAGTATCACACGGAAGTAAGTATTAATTAAAGGTTACAAAGGGAAAAAATTGAGATTATGAAGGATTACAAATATTTACAACAAATTCACAGAACTTTTTAAAAGTACTTCTGGTGAAAATAAGTTGGTGAAGATTCAGAGGCCAATTTATATTAAGTCCCTTGAAAGCCAGTGAAAGCCCTTGATCTTCCTCTCTTTGACATACGGATCACAGAAGGAGCACATGTTCTACATTTTCCTTGCCCCATATTACAATCACATTAAGATGACAGAACTAAATTAAATTTGTTCAAGTAGCTTTTGAAGTTACCATGACCAATGAGAAATTGGGTTATTTTGTAATTAGTATAAAAAAATGATGGCACGACAGCCTTTTATTAATGATTGGAAAAAATTTCTTTGTTAAGCTCCCTTTATTTGAAATGAGATATTCTTGGATGAAAGACTTCACCATTCTTTCTGTCATAATCTTCTTGTAAAATGATTTAGGAATATTAACGTCCATGTCGCGCTTGGTTGCATCCTTTGCAAGCCAATCGGTCCAATCATTTCCAAAAACGCCTGTGTGTCCACGAACAAATGCAAAATCTATTGATATGTTTTTATCTTTTAGGCTTTTAAGTTGCTTTTGGGTGAGTGAGTGAAAATTAACGTCACATGTTCAGCTACACGGGGGCTTTTGGCGACCGACCACGTAATTTTGAAGCATGGCCAAGTGAGTGAGTGAATATCAACGTCACATGTTCAGCTACACGGGGGCTTTTGGCGACAGACCACATAATTTTGAAGCATGACCAAGTGACGTGGATGAAACCTGAGCTGGCACCCCCTCTCCTAACTACCACACCTACGAGAGGACGTTTCAGCTCTTGACAGATTTAACGTGCATCACTGCCCTAAACGGTGGGTCTTTGGCTCGAACTCATGGCATGCCTGCCATGATGCATAGACCACTGAGCTACCGCAGCCCTAAGTTGCTTTTTAGATCTCTACGATTATGTTGTTAGATCAATGCTTATCAAACTGGGGGGGGGTGACCCCCCTCTTCTTGGGGTGCATGAGCATATGGAAAATAAAAGATTATTTTTAAAAAATGTTATATAATCTATACTGAAAGGAAGTAAAATAAAATACATTCTGACATAATAAAAAATAATATACAGTGGTACAAACAACTGAGGATACACCTTACTTTTACTTAATAAATCCAACTTTCAATCGAAATAACACATTAACTAGAAGTGCAAACGTGTTTCCCTTTTCACACGTAACAAAAGGTTTAATTTACAGTAAAAATAACGAAAATCAACAAAAAAAAAATCTAAAATTAAAAATTTCACAAGTATTTGAAATAAACATAGGCAGATATTTACCTCAAGAAATTGAGGATACACCAATGAAATGTTTGTTTAACTACCACTAGATTTTTTTCTGCTTGCTACTATAATTGCCTAAGTTTGGCCAATTTCATCTTAAACTTTTTTCGACTGCTACTTTTGTCTTTTGAAGTCGCAATTTTAAATGGAAAATGGGTCTTCGGAGAGAGACTAGTATTGATATAAGAAAATTTATATTAAGGTTATTTAAGAAAGGAAAATCTTATCGTGAAATAGCTAAAATTGTCGGTAGAAGTCACTCGTGTGTCCAGAAAATCATTGGAAGATTTAAAAGCGATGGAATAATTGAAAATAAAAGTGGAAGAGGAAGGAAAAGTATTCTGAGTGATGTAGCCAAAAGGAAAGTTTCGAAAGATATCAAGATTGATCCTAAACTAAGTGCAGTCAGACCTGCTGCAGAAACTTCTCGAATAATGGGCAGAAGTATAAGTGCTGAAACTGTGAGAAATGTGATTAGACATGCTGGATATAGCAGTCGAGTAGCTGGAAAAAAAACCTTTCGTAAGCTTACAAAATCAGAAAAAGCGTTTAGAGTTTGCAAAAACTCATCAATTGAAGACAGATAACTTTTGGAAGAAAGTTATACTTAGTGATGAAAGTAAATTCAACATTTTTGGAAGTGATGGCCATCGCACCTTTTGGAGAAAGCCAAACAGCTTTTTGGATCCAAAAAATTTACGTCCTACAGTTAAACCTCCGTCATGGTTTGGGGTTGTATGGCTTCAAGTGGGGTAGGAAATTTAGTTTTTATAGATGGCATAATGGATCATAAGCTTTATATAGATATACTCAACAACAATCTTAAAGAAAGTGCAAAAAAATTGGGTTTAGATGGAAATTTTATTTTCCAGCAAGACAACGACCCCAAACATACAGCGCGCAATGTCAAAATGTGGTGTCTTTTTCATTGTAAACAGCAATTGCACACACCACCACAGTCCCCTGACATCAATGTCATAGAAAATGTGTGGACCACACTCGAAACAGCGGTCCAAAAACACCAAATTAGAAACAAAGTCCATTTAAAGCAAGTGTTACAAGAAGAATGGGATAAAATATCTCCAGATACCACCAAAAAATTGGTCGAATCAGTACCAAGGCGTTTGGAGGACATTATTAAAGCCAAAGGACATGCAACCAAATATTGACACTGTATTTGTATGTGATATGTCATACAAATTTCATTGGTGTATCCTCAATTTTTGAGGTAAAGATCTGCCTATGTTTATTTCAAATACTTGTGAAATGTTTAATTTTAGATATTTTTTTTGATGATTTTCGTTATTTTTACTGTAAATTAACCCTTTTGTTACATGTGAAAATAAAAACACGTTTGTACTTCTAGTTAATGTATTATTTCGATTGAAAGTTGGATTTATCAAGTAAAAGTAAGATGTATCCTCAATTGTTTGTACCACTGTATACTTTTGCAATCATATACTACAGTTATAAATGTATCAAAATACTTATTGTATTTGATAATTAATGTATCATTACTAAAATAAGAACAAGTTTATAAACTACTAGTGACTCCCATGGACTTTTCATATACAGATTTTAATACTTATCTCATAATTTGTACGGTTTATAATTAAAATCGTATAGTATAGTTTTATCGTGTCAAAGTACATTACTGAATTCAATACAATTGTATTGCAAGTAGAGTATGGGGAAGCGTGAGGGAAATTATGATTGAAAACTGGGTCGCAAATATTAAAAGTTTGAGAAGTACTGTGTAAAATGAAGAAATACATTTAAGAGAATCCAAGGAAGAAAGAGAGTCAATACAGATGAGATATAGTCTGAGATGACACCATTTTGTTCAGTGATCCATTTAATGGCGAAGTTTAAACACAACAAAAGCAAAACCAACTCTGCCATCAGTATAGCAAACAACAGGGAAATCGTATGTGCTTTTATTACTAAGTTGAATAGTATTGATAGCATTCCCATCTTGAAGGAGAAGAAATGGAGACAGAATGCAGTCATAATTAGAGATGGAAGAAGCAGAGAGATTTTTCCTAAACCAGAAGTTGCAGGTGTTTGGTACACCGAATTATCAGACGTTGTTAAAAATATAACTACATTCATTTCAGACTATAATCAATTTATGACCAATAAAGGATAATAAAGTGAGGGAACAATTATAAATTAGTTTCTTACCTTAAGGTATCCGACTACGTTCGGAACCATGATTTTGCAACAGCGTGTAAATGGATAATATTTATGATGTTTAGTGTCACTTAGATTAGAAAATGCATATATATTTGTTTTAAGAATAGTATTACAATAAAAAATTATTTAAGTACAATATTTTGACAAAAAATGAACAGAGAATGACCCATTTTCAAAATATTCTCCTTGTGAAAAATACTTTTATTATAGTAATGTTTTACCTGTATATAGCTCAGACCTCTGTACAGAGGCTCAACTAGAACTGTCATCTGTCAACTGTCGTCTTTAACAAACCCAACATAATCTATATTTTTCTCAAGTTGCAGTATGCTTTAAAAGATTACTTTTAATGGAGAAGAAAATATTGAACACAGTTGTTCCTTTTTTATATCTCTAGGGAACGACTTTTTTAGCTATTTTTGCAGGAGGTTATCAAAATAATGGTACATCTTAGATTTATAAAAAGAATTCGTTGCTAGTATGGCGTAGGATCATCTTTGGTATGTAATACAGCTTGGATTCGCCGTGGAATCGATTGATATAAGTGTTGAATAGTGGTGGACATCGATTACGTATTTAACTCTCTAAAATAGACCATATTGGTTCAATTATATTGAAGTCGTCTGACTGGATGGTCCAAGGTAGATGTTAAACTCCATCCTCGTGTTCATAGAACCATGATTGGACACGTCCCTCTGCATAGACAAGTGCATTATAGTCCTGGAAATTTTTTCTCCTGCAGGAAACAAGTTCGCATCTTAGGATGGACCTAATTATCTAAAATTTCTCTATACTTCTCCCAAATAATTCCTCTTTACAGGGTTTCCATCGGTCTCTTTTTCACTGAGCTTCTCTTTCCGAACACCATTTTGCTTTGCCAAACTTGTCTTGCCACGCTGTGTGTATTCTGTCTTGATTTTCAACACCGTACCTCAAGAACCACCTAGAAATTGGGATGTTTCGGTCACACATGCTCCAGCTAGACGGGCTCCTACAATTTTGTCGTCTTCCAAAATCTGAGAGGTTCGACATTTTATGGTTTTGAGAAAACGCAAGACTTAAAGAATATATATATTTCTATTTATAAAAAAAACTGGTAGCTATGATTATATTTGCAAAGCACATTCAAAAATGCTACTTTTATTCACAGATGTTCCCATTATTTTGATAGCCATCTGTATATTTTTGATATATCTACATTAAATTCCCTTTAATGTTTTTTCAACAAATAACAGCTTTCTTTTTCTACTACTTAAGCTTAACTATCTTAGTTCTCATACAGTCTCA
Organism: Trichonephila clavipes; assembly: GCA_019973935.1. Taxonomy (NCBI): domain Eukaryota; kingdom Metazoa; phylum Arthropoda; class Arachnida; order Araneae; family Nephilidae; genus Trichonephila; species Trichonephila clavipes. Next base: position 47,311 of record BMAU01000912.1, on the reverse strand, counting down.
CAAATTATACTCTCAGACCACTCCTGTCACTTTCTTATCTTGCACATCACTCTTACTCTTTGGTGAGGATACAATTGTACAATACGGGTGATGAAACAGCGCTATCTACACTCTGTCCTAAAAAATAAGCAACAAAGAGTAAAATCAGCATAATTCGAGAAGAAAAAGGTCACGCCAACAAAATTTTATTATGTATCTTTTCTTGAAATACGGAGGTAGCTCCGTAATAAAATATTTCCATAATCACACACAAGTCTGAGTTATTCAACAGATGTCAACACAGGTACGTTTCAGCAGTTGCTATTTCTTTCATTGTGTTGGATATTACGTTTCTTTAGTACTCATTTTTCAATTCTTTGGCACCAATTTTCTGAGAATGATTCATTTACGGCATTTGAATAAAAACATACCCTGTTATGCAATCGGATGTTTCCATTCTGGCTAACGACCATCGGTGGTTGCCCGAGCTTTAAATATCAACCGTTCGAATATCAGCTGCTTATGGAAATGCTATCAAAATAAACATAAAGTGTCATTGAGAACTCGTAACAGACGTCCTAGGGCAGGGATGGCGAACCAATGATACGCGACAGAATATTTTGGGCACGTCACCGATCAAAGACGGTTTGCATTTGAGCTGAAAATAGTTAAGTTCACTATGAAGTATTAGGAACAAACGCGAGTGATCCGTCGCAACGCCGACGTGTCGGGGAGCAGACTCGTTTGCTATGTCTTGCGTAGTTACATCATGTATTACAAATGCTAATGATGCAAAGTTTATCTACGCATTGTGGGTGTGTGTATGTAACTATTTCTAGATATATTCAAGTTGTTTAAAAAATATATTCTAACGTTTACATTGGTGGTTCAGCTTGTATGCATCTAATTTATCAATGTGATCTAATTCTTGTCTTTTAAGTCTAATTCATCAAGTAACACACTATCATGGCTTTATTTTTAAAACTTAATGACCTGAGACAAAAGTGAAAGAGATCTAGTGCAAGTACACTATTTCCAAAAAACAAAAAAATCTGCGCACGCGCCCACACTCGTGCGTAGTTAGTAAATTTTTTTTGTTTTTTGAGAAATGTGATCAAGCGATAGCACATATAATAGTCAATTTCGTCGATACAACTGTATATTTAAAGTTTATTTGTGTTGAATTTACGATTTTTAGCTGCTATTTAACATGGCTAGTTCAGCAAAAAAAAGTGCACAATAGTAAGAGTAGCAGAGAATTTCAACTTGTTTGGACTGAGAAATATGACATGATCAGTAAAGGCGACAAAGCGGTGTGTGTTTGGAACAGTGGTATGCAGAACATGGTCTGTAAAATGGCGTTTTGAAACAAATCACAAATCATTTTGTGAAAAAAGCGAACCAGAGAAGAAAGAGTTAATTTCAAATGCAATAAAAGACAGAAATAAATAGTCGATGTCTATGTTTAAATATGTAAGCAAAAATTGTCACACAAGTGCGGCAAGTTACTCGGCTGCCATTGCTCGGCATGGTAAACCTTTTCAAGAGGGAGAATTTTCGAAGGAAGCTTGGTTGGCTTCAGCGCCCTCACTTTTTGAAGATTTTGATAACAAATTCAGCGTATCAAAGATATTCCACTATCTAGAAATGCAATAAAAGATAGAATCTTGAAACTGGCAGAAAATGTAACAGATCAACAACAAAAAATGACATTAACTCCGCTCCTTTTATATTGCTATGTCTTGACGAAAGTATTGACATCACTAAATCTGGACGTTTAGCTGTCTTTGCTCGATACTGTGTGGGAAACGCCATTAAGGAAGAATTAATTGCGATAGCATCATTGTTAACAATTACAAAGGGCACATATATTTGTACGGCAGTAAGAAATTTGCTTGCTCAGAAAGAAATTGATTTGAAAAAAAATGTTTCAGTAACCACTGATGGGGCTCCAAATATAGTAGGCAAAAAAAGAAAATGGTTTCATTTCTTTATTTAAAACAGACGAGGGACATTCGATTTTTGAATGCCACTACATTATTCACCAACAAGTCTTATGTTACAAGAGTGGTTTAACATCTCTTGATAATGTAATAATGTGAGTCACAAAAATAGCCAATCTCATATCGTCGCAGCCTTTAAATAAGCAAAAGTTTGATGCTTTATTGGATGAAGTCAATTCGGTGTACAATGGCTTACTAATGTACAATAATGTTCGCTCGTTTAGCCGCGGGAACGTACTTCAAAGATTTGTCGATTGCTTGGAAGAAATCAGACAGTTTCTACAAAATGAGAGCAAAATTGAACAATACCCACATTTGATGGATATTTTGGGGCTCTTAAAATTGTTTTTACACATATACGCCAACATTTTAATACATTGAACATAAAGCTTCAAGGCCCGAATAAAACAGTTATCGTCATGATGGATCTCATTGGCACTTTTAAAGCTAAACTGTATGTTTTCAGAAACTATATCATTACAAGAAACTACAAGTATTTCCCATACTTGAAAAAAAATATCAAAGATTTATATGTCCAAGAGAAACGAAATGAAGAAACAGTTATTGATAAATTTATTTCCATAATTGATCCTTTAATCAAAAAATTTTCTGCGAGATTTTCTCAGTTCAAGGAATTATCGGAAGCGTTCAAATTTATTATGTATCCTGATGTGATTTCGTTTGATAAACTGAACTTTCCCCAATTCGATTCGTTAGAAATTGAAGTATTTGAAATGTAAATGACAGATTTCCAGTCTAGTTCAATATGGATTCAAAGGATTATTGAAACAAGGAGAAAGTTAGAATTGATTGAAGCCGAAAAATTAACAAACAATCTATATGTAACAGTGCCAGTAACGAAATTTTGGAAACACGAAATTTGATTTCAAACGCATTTAACTGTTTGAAGAAGCTAGCTTATGCTATTTTAACCATATTTTCATCTGCCTATGTCTGCAAGACATTATTTTCGGAGGTAAACAATATGAAAGACTCTTTTAGAAACCATTTAGTAGACGACTCTAATTCAGCATGCATTCTGCTAAAAGTAACATCTTATAATCCTGATGTAAGTTATTTGTCATCTAATTTACAATAACAGAAGTCACACTAATGCTACTTTAATTGAAAGTACATGTATAACTAAAACATTTACTACTGTACAAAGTAAAATGTATGTTTTCGTATTAAATAAAGAATTTTGATTTGTTCGTATTTAGTTTTATTAGTTTCTCAATAATCACAAGTCAAAATTATTTGATGGCACGCCTATGACTCATTAAACATCTCTTTAGAAAAAATGGCACGTTGGTCTAAAAAGGTTCTCCATCCCTGTCCTAGGGTTACAACCACCCACGATGATCACTTCTGTGTTTGCAAGCTTATCAATATTCGAAGAGTTTAACCCGTCAATTTCTTTAAAGCGTGGCAGTGCAATCAGGAAGAGTGATATTCCTATAAACATTTTGCAGATGGCTGTATGAAATCCATCTGCTTTTCACAGAAGCTTCAGTTCAAGTCTCATTGACGCCGTCTGACGGAAGAGCTCGATTGCATTGGGTTCTAGATCACATTCGTTGGACACTATGGTGATGGGCCATGCATATTGCTCACCAATGAGTCCTGATTCTGTATAAACAATGATTCTTGAAGGATGCGGATAATCCCATAAACTTGATATCAAACTCGCAATATTACTGAAGACGTATCTGCAGTTGTGCTGGTGTCATAGCTTGGGCAAAGATATCAGTTGGCGGCGGAACTGACCTTCACGTCTTTCATCCCGGATTAGCAGAAAATTCACGAGACATCGGGAAACAATCCTCGACCCATATTTACTTCCATATCAGGGGGTCATGGGTCCGGACACTATGTTTATAGATGATAACTCAACAGTAATTAGTGCTCACGTTTTCAACCAATAAATGGAACGGGAAACACTACTTCGGATATAAGGACCTGTAAGTTTGACCGACTTGAATCTAATAGAGCCTGTCTGGCTCGGGAGATGTCTTACTGTTTTGTTCAGTCTTCCCCGAACCGTGACAACATGCCTTTTACGAGAATGGTCTCAGATCCCACAAAGTACGATTAACGATCTATTTTCTCGTATGAATCGTTGCTATTGGACCTGCATCTGCAGTAGTGGTGGTAACACACCCTTCTGATAAATTTTTACCATTAAAAATTTTATGACATAAATTGAGAACAATATTGTTTATACTACCTATTGAAAACTATTTCTTGTTTTTCTGTACTATTTTGAATGGCAATGGCTCTTCTTTAATTCAAAAACCTGCAAAACTTTCAATGCATTTCAACAAATTGTTTTCATTTTATTGCCATTTTTCTCTTTATTGCTTATCATTCTTGACAGAGTATATTAAGCAGTATATATTCCTTCTAATAATCCTTATCACAAAGATATATTTCACATTAAAAGAGCATTAAAATTATATTATTTATCTATATTTTCTACTATTTATAATTTAAAATGTGTTCCTTTTTCTTTTTAAGTTTTTATATGAATACTAGCCGTTACCCACCCGCTTCACTGGGTATTTCACGATGTTGTATATATATGTATACTGTTTACATATTTATTAATTATTGATATCTAGCATTAAGAGTTCGATTGTACTGAAAAATATATTTATAGCTGTTACACTCTCGCCCCTTGATATAAAAAGAAAATAAATTATAATATCTAATTTCTATTTATATCTAAAACAGAAAAAGAAAGATTTTTTCGCTCACTTAACCTAATAATCAAGTGGATTTCCACCAAAGCAATTTTAAGTGGATCTCTACTCAATAAAATAAACATGCATGCTAAATTTCAAGTCTAAATCTAACAGAGCAAAAACGGAATTTTTATCATCAATACCTCGTTGACGGCATTCTAAGCGGATTCCAATTCAACAAAAGAAGCATGCAAACCAAATTTTATTATTATAGTCTTAGCAGTTCAAAAACGGGAATTTTGTCTATCAATACGCCCCAATAACTCTCCCCGCTTCCCCCTTTAGTTGATTTCCGTAAAATCCATTCTTAGTGGAACTCTATTCAACTAAAGAAAAGTGCTCAACAAATTTCAAGTAAATGAGCTAAATTAAAAAAAAACGGGATTTTTCTATAACATGCCTTAATCCCTCGCAACCCACCTCCTTTGGGGGTCCGTTTTCGCAAAAATCTTTGTAAAAGGAACTTTATTCCATGAACGGAACATACCTTCTAATTTTCAAGCAGGTGGTTCTATTAGTAGAAAAGCGGAAATATTTATCTATTATGCCCTTTAATCCCCCTCAGTGACACTTGGGGATTAATTTTCCCCAAAACTATTTTGTAGCGGATCTCTACACCATGAAAGGAATTCGCTTACCAAATTTCAAGACTGTGTGTACATCTAATAGTTTAAAAACTGAAATAATTATCTATAACGCTCCTTAAGCTCCCGCAACGCCACTTAGGAAACGATTTTCGCAAAACCCATCTTATAGCGGATGTCTACTTAATGAATGGAGTCAGCTTACTAAATTTCGAGATTTTACGTCTAATAGTTTAAAAAAGGAGTTAATTGCCTATAACGCCCCTTAATTCTCCACAACGCCACTTGGGGTCGATTTTTAACAAAACCCATTTTGCAGCGGATCTGTACTCTATGAAAGGAATCCGCTTACCAAATTTCAAGACTGTACGTCTAATAGTTTAAAAATGGAAATAATTATGTATAACACCCCTTAAGCGCCCTCAACGCCCCTTGGAAGTCGATTTTTGTAAAAATAATTATGTAGGGAATATCTACTTTACGAAAGAAATCTGTGTACCAAGTTTCACGATTGTACATCTAATAGTTTAGTAGTGGAAATAATTATCTATAACGCCCCTTAAACCCCCGTAACGCCCCTTGGGGTTAGAACTTTGCAAAATCCGTTCTTAGCTGACGTGTACTCCATGAAGGGAACCTACCTACTAAATTTCAAGTCTGTAGGTGTAATAGTTCCGGAGGTATCGTGATTAGTCAGTTAGTGAGTGAGTGAGTGAGTCGCTTTTCTCCTTTATATATATAGATATAGCGCACAAATACTTATTATTTACGTTCTATGCATAGGCACTCTGGTCTTGCTCATCAACCTCTTACTTCTAACTATGAAGGAAAAAGGGATTTACAAAGTTCTACAACTTCTAGTGTAGAGTTTAATTGTCCAACTCCTTCCTCTATGGAAAACGATGACCAACAAGAGCTACAAGGACAAACAAGGGCTACTGAGGGCCCATTACTGGATTCGACTCAGAATACGCCAAGTGCTTCTCATATCGGTGGGTGCTACGTGAGACTCACATGTTCAAGTTTGAACATTTGAATGATCCCGCTTTTCCTCTTATCTGGAGGGCTGCGGTAGCCCAGTGGTCAAAGTGTCGAATCATGACAGACATGTCATGAATTCAAGCCCAGTGCCATTAAAGACCCACCGTGTAGGGCAGTGATGCACATTAAATCTGTCGAGAGCTGAAACATCCTCTCGTTGGTGTGGTGTGGTAGTTAGGAGAGGTGGCTGCCAGCTCAGGTGTCATCCACGTCACTTGACCATGATTCAAAATTACGTCGTCCGTCGCCAAAAGCAGCCCTCGTGTTGCTGAACAGTGCGGCGTTAATATTCACTCACTCGCTCACTTTCCTCTTATCCGTGGAGATAGGAGGGCAGTAAAACAAAATAATTCATATTCTTCCTGACAATTTGTTTCCGATTTTGTTTTTGAAAAATGTTTTGCAACAAGTCACAGCATCTAAATAAAATTAAACATGAACCTTCCTGCCATAGAAACTATTTCAATATTTACTGGGTTAAAGCCCACAGTAATTAACAACGAAATAGCATATCAATACGCCAAAATGATTGTTTCCTGAGGTACGCAAGCAAGTATGCCTGGCCTTCATTTCTTGATTGTAAAAACTGCATTAATAACTACTTGAAGACTAGGAAAGATATTGCCCCAACTCTAATGTCACTTTGAGGGTAAAAAAATAGATATATTTGTTCTTAATATTCACATTAAGTACTATGTTCCAAACTTTTTACTCATTTTGTAACTGGTTATGGCTCTTTCTTTTACAGACAGGCTCAAAATTAAAAGTAATTCCAATTGTCTTTTTGGATCAATGAGAGATACAGAACACTGCTTGTTCCAATATTTTCTTATACAGATGTAGATTAATAATTAACAGTTGGTTGGTTGGTGCGTTTATGGAAGTGGAAAGTTATCTTCATATAGGACCGAAGGTACTATATACCACCTCGGAAATGTCCAGAGAGTTATCCGAATACAGATCGTCCTGAGGACAGTCACTAAATCTCTGAAATATCACCAGAATGGCAGGACAGGAGAACAGGTGGTTCTGAGTCAGGGCAGTTCCTACATTGCAGGCACGTTCTTGCTCCGTCTTTTTGTATTTTGATCCCTCTCAGATGACATATTTTGAGTCGGGTGAGGGTATTTGTTAATGTCCTATTTGTGATGAGTAGTTTAAAAATTTGGTATTTAAATTTTGCAGATTTGTCTTTTAATTTTGATCTGGTCACGGAATTTATATTATTCAGTGTTACTACTAAAGTTAGTTTATCATTGTTTAGTTTTCTTGTGGCTTTAGCTAAAACATTAGTGGTCTCATTTTCGTCAAATCCAATATGGGCTGGTATCCATTGTACGTTGCACTTCTTATTTAGCCTGAGAAGTTTGTGTTGAACATTGTGTATGTTCAAGACAAACACCGAGTCTCCGTTTTGAATCGCTTGAAGGGCAGCTGTGGAATCGCTGAATATGATTATTCCTTCTGCTTTCTCTGCATCTTGGAGATTTAAATATTCGTTCAATGCTATACGAATGGCTTGCAGCTCACATGTGTACTTAGATGAGAGTTTTCCAGCGCCAACTTTAAATTGTTTTGTTCTGCTACCCAGTGGAAAGGTGAAATTGATTCCCCTCTCTTCCGTTTCCTAAAGTCTCATCTGAAGATCCATCAGTGCAAGTAAATACATAGAGTCATCTTTTGAGTATGAATCGATGGTTTTGATCCCTTTGCAGAGACAGCAGCGTATAAGTCCAACCTTTCGGGCCTCTGGCAACCAACTTTTTATGGATATGAATTTTGAGCAAGTAAGGAGAAAAGTTTATCTAATTAGTATGAAAGTTATGCTTTTAAGTGATAAATAAAAACTCCAATTCTTTGGACAAAATAACTTCTATTGATTACGAGTAGAAAATTAATTGCTTGAAAAAACATGCGCTGATGTGTATATGTTTGCTTTTTGATCCTTCTTGTTGATGATTATGGCATTTACCAAAATGAGATGAATAAATTTTTCATTCTCATTTTATATTTTATTTATGATGCTAGATAGAAAATATAGTCACATTAATAGTTTTTTAGTTTAATTTTTTGTTTCTCTTTATATTATTTTGAGATATATTTACGGCACAAATTTTTAGTAACTTTAGTACATTTTTTGCCTTAAAAATGAGTGATCAAATGGGAATTCTTAATATTTTCCGTAGTGTCTTGTTTATGCAAAAACCTCTTAATCTGCATACTTTATTAATGCAACGAAGTACGGTATACACTTTTTGGTTATGTGTTTGAATGTCTAATGTGTTTGTATGTCACCATCATTAATTAATAAATGCATTTTGTAGATTTATCTCTGAGAAGCCCTGATTACACCAATGATGATATGAAAAGGAAGACAAAACATCTCATCGATGAATTTCTTCTAGGCATTGATTTTGAAGTATGTTATTGACTTCTGTATTTGCGCTTTGTATAGAAAATAGAATAAATAGAATAGTTCGAACAGAGAATGGAAACTTTTATTCATCCTGTGTATTTTTAAAAGTGATTCTTGTTGCTTTTAAATATTTTTACTGTCACTTTAGTAACCTTGATTTCTCAATTTATTAAGTTTATTGCTAACTTTTTAAATGCATTCTGGTACTTCTTAATGCAAACTTTAGATTCATTACTTTTGAGGAGGATTTTAATAGAGGTAATTATTTTATAGGAAGCTATAAAATGTGTCTCGGAGATGACTTCTCCAAATAACGTCCACATGTTTATGAATTTTGCTATTAGTCAAGTTCTTGAAAGGTCAAGTCAAGCTAAATATTATGTAGGCCATTTACTGTATACCTTACTGAAGAAGGAAATTATTACATTTGAACAGTATAAAAATGGGTAAGTTTTTAGGAAAAGTTTTTATTTTTAGTTTCTTGCTTAGTGATTTAACATAATTTATTATTGAACTTAATACATGCGTGACGAATATTTACACGTCCTTTCTCGAATCCTCTTGGGGAACCTTTGGGCTAACATTCGCGTTTATTCACAGCCATCTCTCTCAAGAAGAAACCGTGATATGCAGATTAGTTCGACTATATAAAGTCAGAATTTTTTAATTTTAGGTGAAGGAGATAGGAAGCAGTTACATTCGCTTCATAGGTGAGATTAAGGCTTACTTTCGCATACAAAGATTAAGAGTGGTGTTTGCCACTGTGTTAAATTATTAGATTTGAAGTTAGCAATCAACGAGGGGGAGAGAGAGATTAGGTTGAGCTAAATAAGTTGGTCCCGCATATCTGCTTAAATAATTATTGCTTTCTCCGTGCTACTCAGACATTCACTTAGAGAATACACTGTTACGGTTTAAGTTGTTTGACTAAATAAATAATTGTGAGTATATAAGTCTGTGGTTCTGCTTTCATTCCTCCTGCATCCTTAGGTAGGGAAGACGGGGAGAGAGCAATTTGCACCTGAAGTTGCTCTCTCACCTCTTGCCTACCATTGGAAACCTATTTAGAATTTATATTCATGTGTTAGCAACTTGCACCTGAAGTTGCTCACACATGAATATAATTTCTAAATAGGTTTTCAATGAGATTTGGTTGCCAGAATTTATAAATTTCTAATTTGAACTATTCTAAATATTTTTTAACTATAAACAAAAACATTATACTGTAGGATAAAATGTGTTAAAAACCCTAAAATATTTTTTTAAAAACGGTATTTTCGATTGTCTTAGATATATTATAACAAGTTATAGTTATATTACTCTACTTCTACACTTATTTATCGAGAACGGGAAGAATGACTGAAAAAATTCCTTTTAATTAAGTAGTTGTACTCTGAAGATACATTAAATTTGATGAAAGTTATGTAGATGCTTATTAGGTTTAAAAACATTACTGCTTTTTTTTGAGTATTAATGCAATTTGTGAATTTTCAGAAACAATTTTTTCCCCTTTTTTTCGCGTAACTCACGCACATTAAACAGCAATATCCATTTTTATTCCCGTAAGACGTTCTGATATTAATTTTAATTGAATTTTATGCGCCTAATTAAGAATCCAAATTTTTTCCATTTTAGGTTTATTGTTTTCTCCTTCTACTTAAAACTGAGTTTCGATTGATCTCCTTTAACATCTGTAAATGCCTTCCATAAATTTGTTTTTGTAAATATATTCATGATTAAATTTATAACATATAGCTGTATTCATACCCTTAAGTTTGTTTTTGTACTGCCATATTTTGTAATTGTTTCAATTCTGTATACACAGATGAATTTGTGTGTTTAAAAAGATCTTTTTTCATAGAATGTAAATAACATGGTTTTGACGGAAAATAGTTTTAGATTTTAATACAGGCAGTTTTTAAAAGCACTCAGCAATTAATTGAACATGGTGTATTTTTGCCTTGTTTTAACTATAATTTCTTGAGTGCCTTAGGGAATTATAAATACTTTTAGCTGATGTATTCCCAAGAGCTTATCTAGTACAGATGCTTGCAAACTCAGTTTTTAAATTTTGAAAAAACAAAGTGCTTTTTGATTAGAATCTTAATGTGTTACGGAAAATGTTCATAAAATTATTTTTTGTGTCTAGGTTTACAAAAATAATAAGGATCATTGAAAAAAATTCGTCGAGTAATTCTTTAATTTGGGACCACATGAGTATAATCCTACAGCCAATTATAGAAGACAGCAAATTTCCTTTAATAAAAGATGTCCTTTACATTTGTATATCATCCGAAACAGCGGGAAAATTAGTATCTGCTATTCTACATCGTGCTGCTAAAATAAAGGTAACAGTTTATTTTTCTAATTATTAATTGTTTATCTTTCTATCCATTTATAATATTGTAGGAGTATGAACATCAAACTTGACCCCTTAAAAAAGGAACCATTAATGATACATTCAAAAACTAAGGCATTAAGGAATTGATTTTTACATTGTGAAAGTAAATCGATTTTAGACCGAGTGTGTGTGACGAAATATTTTGAATAAATTTATTTAGGGCGTTATAAAATTAGGAAAAATATGGCAAGAATCTGGATTACAGTGGACAGATTTCTTGAGAAATGACGCAAATGCTGATGATTTTGTAAAAAAGCACGTATATATAAGTTATTATTTTTTTCTTAATCTATGGTTATTTTGTTTCTCTTTTCTACTTCCGCTCTTAGTGAATAATTTGGCTCTTCTTACAGGAATTAGAATTCACAATTAGTCCTTCAAAAATTAGGCTTAAGGCTCAAATGTCTTTTGAAGAGACAAAAAAACATCTCTGGGGATCATTCGATACAGTTGAAGCAAGTGAAGAATTCGATGTGTTGGCAAGTATCATATTAAACTCATTCTTTTCTGTTCGCAGTAAATTTAGTTAAATACACGGTGATTATAATTAAAGTTTCAAAACACTATAAAAAAAACCACTGATCAGAATAATCTCAAATTTGAATGGAACATTATTGGACAAGGGGGAAAGTGTATGGCATAAGAAAAAGAGTGATTGCAAATTTCAGAAACTGATGGCGCTGTAAGCATCATGATTTATAATTGAAAACGGTTTGATTAAAAATGACAATGAATCGTAAAACAACAGCTACGGTGTAAGGTGCACGTTAAACCAAGTGTGCTGTTCAGTGTACATGACTGTTCAGATGTGATACTGTTAGTTACGTAGTAAACTCACCCACCATGGCAAAGTCATAGCTCATCGGACGGGGAAAAGCGGTTTTTAATTGACCCGAGCGCAAAAACCGCATAAAATGCTCCAATCAAATCGGTCTTTAATGGTCCTGAGGCCACAAAACGCATAAAAAGTGTTCATCAAATTAATTTTTAAATTTCGTGAGACTGGTGCAAAACATGTTTACTATGCTGTCCACCGTTGTCGGCAACAAGATTAAATCCAGAAACAGCATGTTTCTCAAATTGCACAATTCGATTCTCGCACAATTGATCGAAGTGTTTTCAGGATCACGTGCAGAATGTGTTGCGCAAAGCGTGACTTCAATTCAGCTAAATGTGTAATCGGAGCACTGAACACAACATCTTTTAGATAGCCGCACATTCAGAAGTCACGCGAATTAAGATCAGGTGATTGGGGCTGCCAAGCTGTAGAGAAATGACGGCAAAAAACTCTAGCAATTCCAAAATGCCTCTTCAGCAGCTGCTTCACTGGATTTGCAATGTGCAGAGAAACATCATCTTGCATAAAAATGATCCTATCCAGAAAACCACGCTGTTGAAGATCTTGAATGACGTGGGTGCGCAAAAAACACTCATAGCGCTGACCAGTAACGGTAACTGCCATAGCACCAAAAGCAATTGCCTCCTCGAAAAAGTATGTCTCTATGATAAACCACACCAAACAGTGACCTTCCTTGGATGAAGTGGTACTGGCTGAGTTGCGAGTGGATTCTATCTTGCCCATATTTTTGGCGATTCTGTGTATTGGCATATCCTGAGACGGAAATGGGCTTCGTTTGACCACAAAATTTTCCACGGTCATTCATTGTCCACTTCCATGCGAGCAAGAAATTCTGAAGCAAATGTCTCTCTTGCTGGCAGGTCAGAAGGAAGCATCTCCTGCACATGGCTATTTTTGTATGGATAGCAATGTAGGATGTTCCGTAGAATTTTATGCACCGTACTCGCAGGTCTGTCCAGTGTTCGGGCAGTTTCCCGAGCACTGCACGGTTGCAAGCCACCACTCGACTCCTCCTGCACTGCTGTGGCCACTTCTTCAACTACCAAGTAGGAATTTTTTTATATTACTTGTATTGTTGAATGTTGCTGTTTTTATAGCCCCTTTAAAAATATTTCACAATTAACATTTTAAATCTTCAAGTTACGTTATACTAAAGCTTCTATTATATATTTTTATGTCGGCTAGAAATACATAATTTGACCTTACTGTGAATGATTTTTGCTTAACCATAACATATTATTTCAGGAAGCTATAGGAGTTTGCAACGGAGCTGGCTTCTCCAACATATGTCCACATGTTTATAACGTATGCTATTAATCGAGTCATTGAAAGGTCTAGTCAGGCTAGGTATTCTCTAGGTCAGTTACTTTATTCTTTACTGAAGAAGAAAATTATTACATTTGATCAATATAGAAATGGGTGAGTTCTTCGGAACTTTGCTGTGTGTTGAATTTGCGTCATTGAAAAATTGTATATTACGAATTAATCTCAATAGATTTCATTAAAATTTTATGGATTTTCTGATTCTACATGACTTATGAGTGTCGTATCATTAAATAAAAAATCGTACATTAAAATGTGAATTTTTAATTGAATACTTGTCATGCATTTTTATTTGATACTAAAAATACATTTTGTACTGCATCTTGTTAGTTTTAAAGAACAATTTTTTCTCTTCTTTACAATAAACTATACTCATCACACTCTCTGCGTACAGTGTTTTGAAAGGATTAGTAATAGTAATTGTATGTTGATTTATGAATTAAAAATTTTATTAGAATAAAATCATTCTTTAAACGAAGAATGGCCGTATTAAGAACAAACCTCTCCCTTCTTAAAAGCTCTATTTAAATTTCTCTTTCTTTGTGCTCACTCTGTTCGTTACAGAAAATGAATACCGTAAAATCCGGCGTATTACGCTCATCTGTACTTTCAAGCATAATTTTTTGATTTTAGGTATATTTGCCGCACAACCCCCTTTCTACGAAGGAACCTGTTTGAAGTCATTTATTTAAGGTATTATACCAATATTTTTTAAAAAAAATAGTATACTTCTACAATTACAGCTCTTTAAATTCATTAGGCGTGTCGTTTCTGATAAATAAACAGTGATTCGATCTATGTAAAAGTCTAGTTCTTTTTTTTAAGCTAAACTCTTTCTTTATTTTTAAAGTTCTCATTTTTATACCCGGCGTATAACACGCACCGGTGAATTTCGATCTTATTTTGTGTGTTTTAAAAGTGCGCGTTATACGCCGTATTTTACGATACTTTCTTTTAATTACTTTGATGCAAGCTTTCACACATTATGTAATTGTTTTAAGTTTCCAGAAATGTCTTATGGTTGTTTTTTCATCATCCTATATTTAAAGTATCTTCTATTTTTCTAAAAGAGTTTATTTGAATTCTAAAGTATTTTCAGACAATTATACAAGACATAAGCAACTAAGTCAAAGTTGTATACGTTTAGCTTCTTTTGATACCATTATTTCGTACTCTAAATTTATTTTGTATCGTTTCTTTAAAATATAGAAGTTTTGCAATGCAAACTCGTTGAGTAGAATTGCAAAAAAATCAAGTTTTTAATATAAAAAAGTGCGATTGAAATCATGTTTGCAGTTATATATTAATTTTATTTTGCTTGTGTTTAGGTTTACTGAGGTATTAAATAGGATAGACGAGTATTCGTTGGATATTCCTTTAATTTGGGATTGTATGGGTGAAATTCTTGAGCCAATCGTTGAAGACAATGAATTTTCCTTAAGAATATTAAAAGATGTCCTTCACACACTTGCATACCATCCGAAACAGCAGGAAAATTAGTATCTTCGATACTGCATTGTGCTGCTAAAAGAAAGGTAATTATTTTTTCAGTTATAACTTTGTAAAAATATGGTGCAAGGTAATATTTTTGGGCATATTTTTAATCTTTAAAGAGAAGAAGAAATCGACTTTAAAAATTATAGTATTTAGAAGACGGTGATTTTAGAAATTATATGTGTTTGATTAATGTTTTTATTATTCACTTAGGGCTCTGTAAATTAAGAAAAGTATGGCGAGAATCTGGATTGCAGTGGACAGATTTTTTAGGAAATGACGCAAATGTCTGCGAATTTATTAAAAAGCATGTAAGTTACAATTTTCATGTGCTATGAGTATTTTATTTATTTTCCCCCTTCAGTTAGTGACTAATATATAGTTTTCCGTTTCAGAAATTAGAATTCACTCTTAGTCCAACAAAAGTCAGATCCAAAACTCAGATGTCTATAGAAGAAATGAAGAAACATCTCATGAGTTTATTAGAAGAGAGCGAAGAAAATGAAGAAATCTTTGATTGGATTGATATATGTATTCTTGTTACAGACTTTTTATAACTATAAACGTTAAGAGATAACTGTAACCGTGAAGATTAAATTGTAACTGTTTAAGAAGTCTGTTCCGCCCTCAGTTAGTGCAAGCGTCTTGTTGGTATATAAGTATGTGCACTTTTATGTAATCCTGTGATATTTTAAGTTCGTTCTGCTGTCGACCCAAAAATATAGGAGGTTTTGACCAACGAGGAAGTTGTCTTCATTTGAGTATTGCCAACCTGCATTGCACTTCCACACATCAAGATGTTTCACACTCTTATATTTAATCGATTCTTGTATAGTAGCAAATTAATTTTCATAGAATGTGCATAAAATCAAGTTTTCTTTTTTTTTCCTAGGTAAATGTCTTAGATAATGCAGATCCAAATTTTATCCGTGCCTTGGTAACTGTAGTTCATGAATATGCAATAAAAGGTTCGAATTGTTTTTTAATTATTTAAAATTGCAATTATATATTCTCATGAATTTATACGAGTATTGTAACAATTGGTATCAGCAAATTAAGTAAGCTTTTCTACGAGGGCATTTCGAAAAGTAAGGATACAACGTACGCCAGAGGAAAAGAAAAGTTTTGGTGAGCAAGTTGGCAAAACAAGTGTTAATCTTGAACCGTAAGCTTTCTCCTCGCGGTCGTTCGGCATTTCAACGGTGATTCTGGTTGGAGTAGGTCGTGTTTAAAATGGCTGCGCTGATTCAGAAACCCGCCAAATGCAAAGTGCGCTCCGTCATACATTTTCTTCATGCAAAAGGTCAGCGACCAGCGGAAATTCACAAAGAAATTGTTTCTGTTTATGGGAACATTATGAATCGGCAAAATGTTACGAAATGATGTCGTCATTTCTCTGAAGGTAGGACCGATGTTCATGACAAACAAAGAACAGGTTGGCCATCTGTGATCTCTGATGCCCTTCTTTAGAGAATGGAGGAAGAAATTCGTGCGAATAGACGTCTCAAATTAAAATAATTGCATCAGATCATACTGAAAAGAGTGTCAATGACAACTCTTTATGAAGTTGTGTGACTGTCAAGTTAGGGTACAGGAAATTGTGTGCACGCTGGGTTCCAAAATGTTAACGGAAGAACACAAAAAAGAAAAGGATGGGCTTTGCACTCGACTTCCTCACACGCTATGCAGAAGCAGGTGATGAGTTTCTTGATCACATTGTGACAAGTGACGAGACTTTGGTTTATCACCATATACCTGAATCCCAGCAACAATCAATGCATTGGCGCCATTCGAATTCACCAAAAGCCAAGAATTGAAAAACTTCGATTTCAGCGGGGGGAAACACGGCTTCTGTTTTTGGGACAGACAAGGCATTCTTCTGTTCGAATTTATGCCTCCCGGAACGACAATTAATGCTGCTGCATATTGCCAGACTTTGAAACGTCTTCGAAGGGTAATTCAAAACAAACGCAGGGGAAGCTGACAAATGGAGTCCACTTGCTTCATGACAACGCTCGGCCTCACACAGCGCTCGTAACCAAAGCACTACTCAAACAATTCAAATGGGAAGTATTGGACCATCCGCCATACAGCCCGGACCTTGCGCCCAACGACTTTCATTTATTCCGTTACCTGAAGTCACATTTTTGTGGAAAGTCATTCCACGACGACGATGAGATTAAAGATGAAGTTGAAATGTGGTTCCGACAACAGGCGGCAACCTTCTATGATTGTGGGATACAAAAGCTTGTGCACCGACTTAACAAACGTTTGGATAACGGGGGTGATTATGTCGAAAAATAATAAATAATCCAGTTAATAAGATTTAACTGACGTTTTCTAAATAAATGCTTTCTTTAAGGAATGCGAGCCATTATATCTTTAATTTTCGAAATGCCCTCGTATTACTTAAACTTTTTATTTGAGAATAATAACTTTTTCTGTGCTTTTTAGAAACAGATTTCAGTTATGCATTAGATTTAACAAAACTGAAGAATCGAACTTCGCTTCTAACCCGTTACATTGACCATAAAGACCAGTTAGAGCTACAAACATTGTATGCTTTACAAGCTCTTATGAATAATTTAGGCCATCCAAGTGGTAAGCAATTTTTAATCTCTTCTGGGGTCATTCGTGAATTCAGCAGTGATATTTTATTCATGGGAATACGAATACTTTTAATCTGAACGTATATTTCATTATAAATTATTTAAACATTATTCTTAATATGCAAATATGCAAAGGGCGATAATGTTATTTTAAAATGCTTTGAAGAGACGTAAGTTTTATGGAAGGGAAAAGGTAGCTTGAGTCCTTGTAGGAATATGTGCATGCGTTGATAATTGTAAATAAACCTGTACAGCTTCGTTCAAAGTATAAGCATTTCTGAGTTGGAAATGTATAATGTTAATTTATTATTTGGTAAATGTTTTGAAGAAACTCACCTGTGTGACAGTTATTGGGGAGTATAGTTTCAGCAAACATTATAAACTTCAATTCTTAAATAACAAGGAGTATTTTTCTGTAACTTAAACACACTTCATTGAAATATTACTTGACATATGTTAATTCGGCGGGGAGATAATTGTTTCGTACTTATGCTTCTTAATATATAAAGCAAAATAATAGATTTACTTTTTTTACAGGGCTTCTGCATCAAATTTTTGATATATTACATGATGATGATGTAATTACAGAAGAAGCTTTTAAAGATTGGGAACTAAATGATGATCCCAATGAAGCTGAAGGCAAAGGGGTTGCAGTAAATTCTGTAAAATCCTTTTTTATGAGGCTCAGAGAGCCTGATGAAGCAGATTATTGACTCCAGTGGGATCTACATTTTTACTTAGACAGACAACTGGAACAACTATCCGAATGAGATGTGTATAAATACACACAAATAATATAGAAAAACTATTCAAACTTATAAAAACTTAATTTTTTTATTGATTACTATTTATTTCCCTCCACATTCACAGAACACATTTTTCCAACAAAATCGCTTAAGTTGTTCTCTGTAATATTACACATTTCTAATTTTAAATAAAGTGCGAAGGGTTATTTCTGAACTTTTGCACAATCAATTCCTCTGTTCATAGGAGCAGTTGAAATGGAAGTTCTATGGCTGTAATATAATGACTCATTTTAAATAAACATGCTTTATTGTATATCAAAATAAAAGGAATTTTTAAAATGGAAACGATTTTATGCAGATCAAACATCAACATACCGGGGCCTTATCCAACCCTAGACTGATCCAGATCTCAAGTATACCATCTTTATTAACATAGAGCCATCTAGGGGTAGAAATGAACTACAAAATTTATCATGATCCATGGACTTACGCAAATGATTTTTCCTTGATAGCAAGCGTGAGAACAAAATAAAAGGATATTTAATAAATATAATGTGTCTTTTAAAAAGGATTTACATTTTAACAAATTAGGCTTATTTCCAACAATTATGTGATGTGTTAAGGGGGATGGGAGAAAACTCGCATAAGTTTTGTCCTCTTACCCTTTCAGGTCCAGTCTGTAGAGAACAAAGGAAGATTCACAGATTTTCAACATTTAAACCTATTTGCAGAAAAACTACATGGAAATAGTTGTGTTACGCTTTTCACGTAAAATTTTGCTTTTCTGCCTTTAATTGAGCTTTTATGCCTGATAGTGCGTTTTTATGCATTTTCGCAAAATTTCAGCCATCCGCTCTTATTTACCGTTTTATATTTACAACGCCCGGAGAATAGGCAGGCGAAAACCATAAAGTTCGTCGCCATTAGTTTGTTTTTTTAAACTATGAAGTGTAATTTTTCTTCTGTATATCGCATTTCGTTAATTATTGGTTCCTGATTCTTGGCCGTGGTGTTCGAGCATGCGCAGTGGGCGCCGCGCGGTGGTGATTAAGTGTATTTAGCGAAACGAGGATCAGAGTGTGTGGGGGGAGATCAGACGAGCGAGAGCGCGGAATTACGGTGCCCATCATAAGTGTTCCGACATACTCCCCGGAGCAACCGAGTGTGAAAATAAAGGTGTTTTTTTCAACATCCTCGTCTGGTTTCCTGAGAAAAAACACATAGGGACCACTCCCGAACACTTTGCCTAAAAAAGTCAGGCATTCTATACAATGCCGGCATTTCATACTTTGCCAGTAACATATATACGAGTATACTTCACATATTTGATATGAAGGATGTTCGATGAAATCAAAACTAAAAACCGTGGCGCGATTGGATGCCCAATGTTCGTGATCCCACTAGATTTCAATAACCCAAATATCATTTCTAGTGCAAACATAAAAACTATGCATGTTTATTTTTTAAAAACTTGTATGTTTATTTTTTGTAATAATTTCTGCAATTAAATTTTAAAATAATTTGGTATTTTCAAATTAGGCCATTCATTCAAACGAAATCTATTCCTTTTCGTAATACTTGATTATCTAATACTTTAAAATTAGTCATTTTCATTTTTCAACTTTCTTTTATATTTAGAAAGCTGCATTTCATGATAGGTTTCTGTAATGTAATCGTAGATATAAAAATCTGCATTATGAGGAATGGTTCTACTTAATTAGTGCATTAATTTCTATTTTATATTAAAAATATTTTTATAGCTTTTATTTTTTTAAAGGGTATTATATTCAGAAAAGTATTTTGATTATTAGATGAGTCGGAGGCTCAAATCTTAATTTTATCAAAGGTTCATCATGTGAAATTCAGCAAGTACTAATTATTACATGAAACAAAAAGAAAGAAAGAGGAATTTCAAATTTCATAAACTTTCTCTGACTAGTGTGAAAATTATACTATTTCATTTTAATTGTAATTAATATCAGCCAATTTTCAATTTTTACAAAGTAAGAGAAAGTTATGATTGTTTCAAAGTTAAGTATACTAACTCTCTTTTATCAATTTTTTTTATTTTTGTACCATACTCATAAAACGGTGATGCACCTCCCCTTGGAAGTACATCCCTTGAAGTATCAGCGTGAGCTAGAGGTGTAGGATTAACGTAAGAACTAGACTCAAACATTATCTTAATATGACTTTATTAAGATATTCAACTTAAACTTTGAACAAATATAATATAACTACTTAATGGGAGAATCTACTTTGACACAATGCGCAACACACAATATAATACAGACCTATATCAATAATTGAACCGCCTAATCTTCAAATAGATTTATAGTAAGTAATCAATCCTACCTTATATTATTCTGTAATGCTACTTGTCTTTATCTGCAATGGTATGCAGCTTGACGACTAACTTCTAGTCGAAAACCAATAAGTTTATCCACGACACGTAGAACTTAAATCTTGAACCAAGAACTGCAATAATCATCAACTGCCACAACGCACGTCAATTGTTTAACATTCCTTTACATTGCCATCATAGCCCTTATTGCCATTACGTTTACTCTATAAGATCCTATATTTATCCTATATTATTTACATCTCTTCACTTCTCGTTTCTTGGATTTGGTTGAAAAAGAGTTGCCATTAATTCTGGCCCAAAGAACCCAAAGGACTTGTTAAAGAAAAGACGCGTAAGTCGTCACCAAACTTAACGCTATTTCAGTTTCTTGATATTAAATGACAGAATCAAATGTGATGTGGTATTTGATATTGTGCGGTGGCGTAACGAAGCACACATTTGCCCCCCATTCCCTGAAAAGTCAGGTTTTGGGTCTCCAAGTTAGATTTTTATAAAGGGCAGGTACTTGGCGGCAGTCGGGCTTTGGGCCCCCGCGATGCGGAGGTGTACGTAATGCCACTAATATTGTGTTATTACTTATTCACATTTTAAGTTCTGAAACTAACCTAATGCTATTAATCATGTTTTTTATTGACTATGATCTATCAACAAATCGATATCGAATTGGCTATGACCAAGAAACACAAATCTTATACATTCTTTTTTGAACATTTTCACTTTTTAAAATTTCTCTGTTAGTATATGTCATCTTTAAAAATAATAAAATTTTTAAAATTATATTCCAAGTTTTTTTAATATGTATATAATGTTTATTATCTTCTTTTTGAAAACTGTGGATTAAGTAACGCATTAATTTTATATATTTCTTTGATTGTATATACGCAAATACTATTTTAAATTTTACATCAATACTCGAAATTTGTTAATTTTAGATTTTGAAGCTGATTTAGATATTAAAATACAGTTAAATCTTGCACAGACACATATAGTCCTAGCTGATCAACTTATTTCTCATCTAAGTCATCTGAAAAGAAAAAAATACCGCATTCTCAAATTGAATCGTTCAACTATCCCTTTGGGTGGGAAAGAAAAGAGAAACCCACATATTCCATTGTTTTCAGAAGTTTTCTCACTTTCCGAATACTATAAGAACAGCAACATGGGAAACGACACAAATAATGAATGCATGGAATGAAACGATCTACAAAAGATTGTTATCTGCTGGTTTGAAATACGAAAAAAAAGGGAGAGATCATTCTATAACAAGCACAGGTGGCAAGTTTTGAGTGTTTGAACAATATGATGAACCTAGGCAGGAATCACTTCCAGGAAAGGTCGTAAGACAGTGCTTCTTAAACTTTCAATACTGGCGCCCCTCTTATCAATCACAATTTTTATCACGCCCCCCTTATACATTAATAATGTACTGAATGCAATAATAATGCACTTTTTTTTACGCTAAAGTAATAATCTTAATTATATACCGTACAAATTCATGACATAAGTATTAAATTTTGTACATGTTTAAGCAAAAAAATATTAAGTAACAGGATAATTATTATGTTATTTTTCCTTTCTCTAATTTTTAAATTGGAACATATTGCAAAATGCGGTGGCTGCTTAGAAGACAAAATATAGATATCAGCTTTTTTTTTAGAAAGAACTCAGTGGGTCAATTTCTAATCATAAGCATTCCTTTGAAAAATTTGCTCTGTAAGACAAGCCCATGGAAGTCTCTAATACTTATTAAACTTGTTCTTAATTTAGCATTAATTAATTAGTTATAAAATACTCTGTGCAGCACTGGTACATTAAAAGTACACCGGCTGAAGTACCCGCTATTTGCACGAGTTCATTTATAACAAAATAAAACATTATTGATATAATCGCTGAATTTTAAGGAGAGTAAAGCCAAGGGCGCAACAATGTTTTCAAAAATGTAAAATGATTTTTTTAAATCATTGCTCAAATTATAATTAGTTTTAAGCCTCACAGAATTAGCATTTATAATTGATGTTGAATAATGAACAATAATATAAAATTCCGATGAGAAATAATTGTATTATTTTTAATATTGAAAGTGAAAAGACTTCAACATGTTTTAAACCTGGAGCAGGCACGCACTCGATACTAATGGTCGAGTGAGGTTATTGAGCCACCCCAATCTTTTTCTTTTATAATTATTTTTATAGTACACGATAAAAATCGTAAAATTCCAGTGAATAATTTAATTAAGAGAAAATATACTCACCCCTACTTTCAAGAACACAGAAAATATTTCGGAAAAAAAGTTATCACACCGGGAACTCAGTCAAAACAAGTACCTAAAGATTGTAAAAAAACGTTTGTCACTCCCAAAAAAGAGGGAGATATGTGACAAATATATTTTAGTTCACACGTTAAGACTGTCAAACAGGAGGATAGTGTCAGAGCCATTGGTAACAATTAAACAGTTTTGCCAGAATTACCGATTTCGTGCACTCTGTGCTCGGCGTGACAGCTCCGGAATAAAAGTGTATTTATTACAATATGGATACTCAAAAAAAAATTATGTAAAACGTTTTTCATTATGCTTTTTTATATGTTTGGGAATAACTCATAGAAATAAATCTTGTCCAAGTAATCCTTCAAAGAGCTCTCTGTGCTTTTCCAAAAATCATAAAAATATTTTACAAGGAAAAAATCACAGCAGAAATAGTTTATTTGCAACTTCCCTAAATGAAAAAACAAATACATAAAAGCAGGAACGTAACTAACCGTACAAGAAAGTTCAAAGGTCAAACCGCAGCAACTACCTTCTCCTGCCTACAGCTGATGACAATAATATAACAGTGATGAATTTTTTATCTTCCTAAATTTTTTTTTTTCGATTATGGGTCTGGGTTTTGTTTTTTCTCATTTTGGTTTGAAAAGAAACCGTAATAGAAGTAGAAGCTTTAATTTTTTATGACGTAATATCGCAGATATATAAATTATATAAGTGTAAATGTGTATTTTTTTATTATGTCAGAAAGTATTTTGTTTTACTTCATTCCAGTAAATAATTTTTTTTAATCTTTTATTTTCGATATGCTCGCGCCCCCCTTGTACGTTTATCGTGCCCCCCCAGGGGGGCGCGCCCCACAGTTTGAGAAACACTGTCGTAAGACGTTCACTGGTAGTGACCATAAATCAAGGAGGATGGTTTCCTTTTGAATGGGAAGAAAATAAAAGCAGAGTCGGAATTTTGAAAACGGAAGGCAAAGGATTATAACATTTGAATTTGACTCTTTTCTCCCTATAGTGAATGTGGTGTGGCTGTTAAAAGAATGATATACTATCTTCGTTATCTCGTATTTCCTTTTAAAATATTTACAGAGATAATATTTCGAATCATTAAATATTCATTAAAAATAAACTATTGATGAAAAATTAACTATTTTTTATGTATTTAAATATAATTAAAAAAAGAGAGTACAGTTGTATTAATTTTAAAATAAAATTTTAGAAATTATATAGCACACTAATGTGTACTTTTTGCGGTAGTTTTTGAGAAAAAAAAAAGAAAGTTACAGAAATTTTTCCAAAATTTCAATTGGAAAGACAGCGGCATTTTTAAGAATAACATTAAAACTACGTTTGTGTATTTGAAGAAATAAATTTTGAAAAATGGAATGCAAAGGATAATAATATTTGAATTTGACTCCTTTCTCCCTATAGAGAATGTGGTGTGGTGTGGCAGTTAGAAGAATGATATACCATCTTCGTTATCGTCATCCCTTTAAAACAATTTGCAGAGATAACATTTTCAATCATTAAATATAGACTAACAAATTTTTAATTTGAAACGAGTCTGAAAAATGTAAATAAATTTATTCATGAAAATTAATTTTAGGATTGCAATAGTAAATTAGATGATCAAGTGTATCCTGTAAAAATTTGACATTCTTTGATATTAAAGAAAAAAAACTATTTAGGAAAAATTGAGTGCCAGTGATAAAAAACATTCATTTTTTTATGAAACATGTCTTCAAAATAATCAAAACCTGCTTATAAAATTCGATAATCCATGCATAATTCAATTCAAGTGAATTATTGAAGGAAAATCAACTAAGAAGGTAAAAAATTATATTAATAACTCACAAAAAAGCCCTGAAATTATAAAAAAAATGAAAAAAGCTTATAAATTTTCACTGAAAGAAAATTTTCAGTTAATATGTATTGGTATTTTAAAAGCATATTTGTAAAAATCAAATATTGATTTTTACCTTAAAAATTATTACATAAATTTATCAAAAATAGTTTTATTATAAAAATATTACGTACAAATAATAATATATACAAAATGTATAAAATATGCAGTAAAGAAGATAATAAATATTAATGTAATTTATTAAGAAGATAATAGTGTGAAGGTCTCTTAGGACCTCACTTTGAGAACGAGAATAATTTTGAGTCAAAGAAGAACCAGTAGCCATTTTTATAAATAACTTTCTTTATTTGGTTATCTTTCCCAAATAGAATCAAAGACTTATTAACAAATGCGTCTACTAGTATTATGAGGTTTTAAAGGTAATATCCTTTAAATTAACTTAATTAATTAATGATCCAATTAATTAATTTATTAAATAACGATCACGCAGAAATTACCACGATAAGAGATCCCAGAGTTATATTTAATAATGTTCTTATTGAACATTTAACTTTAATCTCACTCCTAAAACTTTAATGAGACTTTAAACACAAAATAATATTTACCACTCGGAATCTCAATTCTTGAGATTAAATATCTCTAACAAGAAATCTTCAATTTACATCCACGATAACTTTCTGCTTCAATCTCTATCTCCTACTTCTCTAACTTTACTATTTCGTTTGACTTAAATACTTAATCTAATCTGCATAACAAGGAATCCTGTCCGCTTTTTGGAGTTGATTGGAAATAGGTAGGGAATTAAATTTCCCTAAAAAGGTCGACTCAGAAGGTTAGTGATAAAGTTCCGTATAGATTCGTCACAACCTCCTCCAAAAAGAAAACGGGATTTATTCGAAGGACCCATACGTCCTGAAATAAAATTACGTAATTCCTATCTTTGTCTTACAGTTCCGACGATTTTAACTTCTAACTATATATTACTGAAGCTTCTTCCTTAATGAAAAAGGACAAAATTACGATGTATACTTAATTGCCAAACCTCATAATACTTCACAAGTTTAAATTAATCCCTGCACTCTATCCATTCGGCGAAGGAGGCGTGGGAAAAACCACCCTAGTGGTGGTAAAAAACCAGCCCCATAGAGTTTACTTAGGTACTATACAAAAAAGAAATACAATCTTCTGTGGCACTGGAACATCGAAGACATCAGGGTCAGCTACCCTGAAAGATTAATTTCCATTTGAGAAGTAGGTAAAAGCAGACATGAATTTATACACTTGTTACATGAATGTCATATACAATAAATATCCGGTTCCTTTGCCTTCCCATTCGAAAAACTTTATGCGCTAGTTAGTGTTAATGGTTAATCCTATCTAACTTCGCCGCGCTCCAAGTCACCAGATGTGAAACAAAATATACATAGAAACACACACAGCATACAATAATAATCATTTCACAGTAAACAAATAACACAAACAACCAAATGAATTGTCGCATCTTAGCGAAGTCATACATCGAAGTAAACAAATGCAAAATTTACAAATGTTTTCTCCAAAATACAAAAAGTAACACAAAAGCCGTTTTTTTCTGGTATAGAAAAAACATACACACAATGCAGTGTCCACTTTTGTCAGTCTTCTTAATCTTAGAGTCCGCCCGTGACTTGCTTTAATTGCAAAAATTCTTCACTTGTTCGTATCGCGAAGATAAAGAAACAATACAACCTGGATTTTGTCTGTTAAATCCTATGCACTGGATCTCCATCCAATGCTTCAATACTGAGGCTTCTTCTTCGCAATGTGCTGTGAGGTATGCCGTTGATTTCGATGTTGCTCAGCTCCTCAGGAATTCCGTCTTTTTCTTCTATACGGCTCCGTAGATAGTATGGGCAAGGTCTCCTTGTATTGGCTTGATTCGACCGGACTGGTTTCTCCGCTTGTTTGTTGCGTCCTCTCGTTGTCGCTCTGGTCGGACGGGTCTGGTTATCACGTCCACTACTTCCATTCGGGATCCGCCTGTAGTCGTAGCAGTCCTGCGATCAAGCAACCTTGATGGACCTGCAATGGACTCTACTCCTGGTGAAGAGGTATTATGTTTTTGAAACTTATAATTCCTGGACGAGACCGAGGAAGGGATCGACCTCTTGACTCCCTGCCTGTGCTCAGGAGCGTGTCTTTTCCGGTCCTGATGTTCAGACCCTTGCCGTGATCTCTTCCTACATATCTTGGATCGTTTTAAAGCTTGGTCCTTCGACGCAGTACTATTAATTTTACGTTTATTTCTGGGGATCTCCCGTGTGGTGATCTACACCCCTCACTTTCCTGACTAGAGGTTTTCCTATGCTCTTTAAACTGCCCTTGATTCGATCTATTCGACCCATGACTAACTTCTTGTTCGTCATATAGAGTTTCTACCGGACTATCCGAACTAATCGTGTCTGACTGACGAGGCCGATACACTCGAGCCTGATCAATATTAACAGTTATATTTTTTCCGTTTTTCCAAATAACTAAATTATTTCCTTTTATTTCCAAAACTTTATAGGGACCTTCAAACTTAGGCATAAATTTTCCAACCTGTTTCCTACCCGCAGCATTTAAGAAATGTGTTTGAAGTAAAACCAAATCGTTCACTTTGATGTGAACATCCCTCCTTCTGAGATTGTAATGTTTTTCCCAAGACATGCTTTTTTTGCATATTTCGTCTTGCCTCATCGAATAATCTTTCGATGTTCCTACCAACATATTTCGCATCCTCCGTAACATTTATGAGCTTGCTAAACGGAGTTATGATTTTCCTTCCCAAAAACAACTCAGCCGGAGTTTTATTTGTCGTCTCATTTACCGCCGTGCGCAATGCGAAAGCGAACTCGTGTAGAAATTGGTCCCAGTTTTCATGATTTTCTTCAACAAAAATGCTATCATTTGAACTAAATTTCTATTCACTCTCTCCGTGAGATTAAACTGTGGTCGGTACGTTACCGTTTTCATATGTTTGATGTCCAACCTGTGACTGAGATGTTCAAACATGTCAAAAATAAATTGGGGGCCGTTATCACTTATCAAAGAAACGGAGCTCCGTAACGCGCTATATAGTTATCAAAAAAAGCATTAGCTAATGCCTGGGCTGAAGCTTTACGAAGAGGAATCAGTTCACACCACTTAGTGAAGTGGTCAGATATAACTAACATGAATTTATATCTCTCGGGTCGGGATGCGGGGTAGGGGCCTAATAAGTCTAGCGTTACAATTTCATTTGGATATTTTGAAACTATAGGCATTAAACGACCAGCTGGTAGCGCGTTTTTATATTTAAACTTTTGACACCGGTCACAGGTTGAAACATATTCAAATATATATTTTCTCATAAATGGAAAATAGCACGTGTCACGAAGTTTAAGATATGTCTTCCTCTTTCCGAGATGTCCTGCCAGTGGTAGATCATGAAATTCTTTCATTATATCTTTTCGAAGAGAACCAGGAATATAAACTCTTAGTTCTCCCAGATTAGAAAAATACTTCGCGTGAAAGAGGAGACCATTTATTAACTTGAAGTCCTGGGACCAACTCTCGCATACCGTCGCATTAACAGAACCGTCATCAGGGTTTTCTAAGTATCGATAAATATGTCCTAATTCAGGATCTTCCCTTTGTTCCTTAATGAATTGTTCATGGGAATTTATTGCGAGGGCTCTAAGAGCTGCGCACGAAATTTGTGACTCCTCGACACTGTCTACTGGATTTCTCTATAAAAGATCTGCGACCACGTTTTGAACACCAGATCTGTGCTCCCATTCTATGTTAAGCTGACAATTTCAACGCCCATCGGATCATCCTACTTGATAAATTCTTACCATTGGTTAACTTTGTTAACGCTGCGTGATCTGTGATTACTTTCACAGGTAGGGATCCAGAATAAGTTTTAAACTTATTTAGAGCCCATATAACCGCTAAACATTCTCTTTCGGTAACCGTATAATTACGTTCTGCTTTATTAAGGGTTCGAGACGCGAAAGCAATAGGTTTTTGATTTTGTTGAAGCACAGCACCAATTCCGACCCCACTAGCATCAGTGAATAAATTGAACTGTTCAGAAAAATTTGGTAATTGCAAAATCGGTGCCTCCGTTAGTGTGCGTTTGATCTGATCAAAAGAATCCTGTGCTTCTCCCGACCAGTTAAACTTCGCCCCCTTTTTTTTAATTGGTACAATGGTTCGCATATATCTGCGTATCGCGGAATAAATTTTTGGTACCAACCCGTCATCCCTAAAAATTTTGACACTTCTCGATTATTTTTGGGAGGTTTCATTTCCGTAATTGCCCTAATTTTCTTATTGTCAGTTTCGATTCCTTCTTTACTAATAATCAGGCCTAAATATTTGAGTTTGTCACGGGCGAAGTGACATTTTTCCTTATTTAACGTTAGCCCTGCGTCTCGCAATAAGGTAAAAACCTGAGTTAAATGATCTAGATGGTCTTTAAACGATGGAGATGTTATAATAACATCGTCCATGTACACTAACACGAACCGCCCAATAACAGGTTTGAGAATTATATCAATAGCCCTTTGGAAATTAGGCGCCGCCCCAGAAAGACCAAAAGGCATGCATAGGAATGCAAAAGTGCCATTGTGAGTGATAAACGCTGTTTTTTTCTATGTCCCTTGGACTAATCGCAAACTGAAAATAGCCACTTCTGAGATCTAGAGTGGACATAACGTTGGTGTGAGGAATATTGGTGAGTAAGTCATCAATCACCGGTAATGGGTATCGAGGATATTTGGTAATTCCATTTAGTTTCCGGTAATCGATCGCGAAACGATACGCCTCGGGAGAATCTGGAGGAAGGTCATTTTTTTTTTTTTTCGTGTTAGAACGACTGGAGATGCTTAGGGCGAATTAATAGGACAAATTGTACCATCCTGTAACATCTTATCTATGTGATAATCAATAATGCCTTGTTTGACCCGGTCGAACTTGTATGGTCTCGACACTACCGGTCCCTTGTCTCCAGTATCTATCTCATGATATACAACATGCGTTAATCCCGGTTGATCGGAAAATAACCCTTTAAAATTATTAAATAAGGCTTTTAATTGCCTCTGTTGCTCGTCATCAAGTTTTGATTCTGTGAGATCAATATCAACGGGTTTCTCGTCTTTAGGCACTTGTTTGATCAGATGAACGGGAATGATCAACGATTTCTGATCAAAATTTAATGTTAATCGCGACGCCTTCATAAAATCGATCCCCAAAATGCACTGATACTGCATGTTATCAAGTATATGGAATTCCCAGGGTTTCTGAAATTCCCTGATTCTAATTTGTAACTCGACTCTACCTAAATGACTGCACGGGGCTCCCTGTGCTGTCACGACTCTGTCTTTCGTCTTTTGACGAGGTCGGTATGAAAAATAATTGCGGTATACCTCCTCCGAAATAAAAGATTTCTCCCCTCCCGTGTCCCATAGTGCTGTAATAAAGGTTTCATTTAATAGAATAGGGACATACGGTAATTCGACTGGGGTCATTCTTATAGAGGATACTCTGATAGGTCGATGATCCCAAACTGGAGGATTTTCCGTACCCCGCGATCGATTACCCCCATATTCACATCGATCGCTTAAAAGTTTAAATTTCTACTTCGTTCATTTTGACCTCGAAATGAACTATTTCTCGACCTACTTTGTCGACCGCCTTGATTGTGGAATGGTTGATCCGATTGTCTACCTTGGCGTCTACCCTCGAATCTGCGATTATTTGCGAAATCTTGGTTTTCGAATCGATTAAATTCCCTTTGTGGTCGGCTATTATTGGCGTATCTCTCATTATTTCTGTTTTCCCTCCAATTTTCCTGTCTATGCCGGGTATTAAAACGATTGCCTTCATGAGGGCCTGAACTTCTAAATCCCTCACTCGAACCTCTGATTTGTCTATGCATAAAACGTTCTTCGTATTTATCAACGATTTGTAGGAGATTGGCAGTATTTCGTGGATGTCTAACTTCGACATAATCCAAAATTTGAGGTTCTAATCGACTAACGACGTGATCTATTAATTTTTCCTCCGACATTTCTAGTTTAAGGACTTTATGAATTTTCAACAATTCATAAATAAAGTCCGAAGGCTGTTGATCTCGTCTTTGTGATGAGGAATAAAATCACGTTTCTAGTTCTGACCTGTTTCTGACCACAGGAAATTGTTCCGACAATGCCTCTTTTAAGTGCGCGTAGTCTGTTGTCTTATCTTCAATGACTCTATAACCAAGAACTTCGAACCAGTCGAGTGCCCGTCCTTTGAGATGACCCTTCAAGTAAGCACATATCGGACCGTGGCTTGCTTTGTCACGGGTTCGAGCCCTGTACCCCTAAAGACCCGCCGTGTAGGGCAGCGATGCACGTTAAATCTGTCGAGAGCTGAAACGTCCTCCCGTTGGTGTGGTGTGGTAGTTAGGAGAGGGGGTGCCAGCTCAGGTGTCGTCCACGTCACTTGACCATGGTTCAAAATTACGTGGTCCGTCGCCAAAAGCCCTCGTGTAGCTGAACAGTGCGACGTTAATATTCCATCAATCAAGTAAGCACATGCCAGTTGTGCAGGTATCTCATAATACGCGAGATTATGATCAATACTCTCCAAAAAATCATCTATGTTCTCAATCCCCGAAAAATATATTTCCAGAATGATTCTAAAACTGGATCCGACTCTATTCTCGGGATTTATACGTTGGGCGCCATTGTGAAGGTGTCTTAGGACCTCACTTTGAGAACGAGAATAATTTTGAGTCAAAGAAGAACCAGTAGCCATTTTTATAAATAACTTTCTTTATTTGGTTATCTTTCCCAAATAGAATCAAAGACTTATTAACAAATGCGTCTACTAGTATTATGAGGTTTTAAAGGTAATATCCTTTAAATTAACTTAATTAATTAATGATCCAATTAATTAATTTATTAAATAACGATCACGCAGAAATTACCACGATAAGAGATCCCAGAGTTATATTTAATAATGTTCTTATTGAACATTTAACTTTAATCTCACTCCTAAAACTTTAATGAGACTTTAAACACAAAATAATATTTACCACCATATATTTTAGATTTCTTGTTAGAGATATTTAATCTCAATTCTTGAGATTAAATATCTCTAACAAGAAATCTTCAATTTACATCCACGATAACTTTCTGCTTCAATCTCTATCTCCTACTTCTCTAACTTTACATAACTTACTCCTTTTCTCTAACATATATCGATCACGCAGAGATTACCGCAATAAGAGATCCCAGAATTATATTCAATTATGTTCCTATTGAACATTTAACTTTAATCTCACTCCTAATATAAAGCTTTAATGAGACTTTAAATATAAATCTATATTTACCACACTGAATCTCAACTCTTCTTGAGATTAAATTATCCACCAAGAAATCTTAAATTATAAATCTCTAACTTCACTATTATACCTTTCTGCTTCAATCTCTCTCTCCTACTGCTCTAACTTTACTATTTCGTTTGACTTAAATACTTAATCTAATCTGCATAACAAGGAATCCTGTCCGCTTTTTGGAGTTGATTGGAAATAGGTAGGGAATTAAATTTCCCTAAAAAGGTCGACTCAGAAGGTTAGTGATAAAGTTCCGCATAGATTCGTCACAATAGGAGAAAAACTTTAAAAAATTAAACTTTTTCATATTCAATACTATTTTCTAAAATTTCTATAATTTTTAATTTCATATTTAAGTAACAGGAATTGCTAAATTTTTTAAAAAAAATAATCAACTGTTCCAAAGAAAATCGGAAATTTTACTAATACAAATAATTATAAATGTAAAGGAACTGTTTTATGATCATTTTTATGTACTTGTTGGCGCCTTCGAACGTAATTGGCGACTTCAGGGTTGCCAGAATAAACATATGTAACGCGTCATTTTAATTATAAGCAGAACGCTGATGCAACTGATTAAATTAACATGAAAGGCTTGCTGCTTTGGGCACAGCGCTTTAAAACGATATTTCTTATTAACCCTGTAAATTGTCTAAATGTTGGTGTGTGTATGTAGTGTAGTGCTGTGAAGTTATGTTTAGTCATCAATAAACTTATTCGTATACCAAGGGCTCTTCATGTATCAGATAGAACATTAAAATCAACGATACAGTCTTTTTGCTCTCCGTTGAATTCTCGACGACATTGGTCCGCCGAGCCGGAGTTTGTTCTAGCTTAATTATGGATACAACGAGTCAATTATTTAATTATCGTATTGATGTAACCCTGGTTAATTGAACATTGACAGTTCTCACCACACCATGTCGAAAATCGGTTCCTGAACGAGGAATATAATCGTAAATGGGTTCCTGAAAGAAGGAATAATAACCAAATCGATTCCTGAACGAGGGATAAATCGTGTAACAAAAATGACCATCATTGAACTTAACCGTAAACAAACGACCTTTCGAAATAAAATTTCGAAGGTAAAAAATTTCATTAATAGCTTTCAACCAATGGACAATACGAAGGATTACATCGCCTTCAAATCGAAACCGGACAGTATAAAAAGTATTATCAAAGAATTGGACATTCTTCAAAACGACTATTGTGCTCTTCCAGATAAAGTCAATTTAAAAAACTCAATGGATACATTAAGTGATTTACAAGAGGAGGCTGAAGAAACCAAGGTAAGCTTCCTAGTGCTTTTATCCTATTATGAAAGTAAAAAGGAAAAACTGTAAATAATACTTCAAAGAATAATCATGTTAAATTGTCTGATCTGCCATTGCCAACTTTTAGTGGCAAGTTCCAAGAATTTGAACAATTTAAATTACAGTTTATGAATCTAATCGGAAATAATCCGTCTTTAAACGAAGTACAGAAATTTTGCTATCTCAAAGGAGCACTTAAAAATGAAGCATCACTAATTCAAAGAGATCAAGATACTTTTCATTCACTAATGAAGGCCTTGGAAGTCCGATATGAAAATACAAGAGCTTTAGTGGACATTCATATAGCAGAAATTCTTTCTATAAATAAAAACAGCGAAAATCCATCTCAATTTCGATCAATCATAGAAAATATAGGAAATCATTTGAGATCTTTAAAAAATTTAAATTTCGAATCGAATCCTTTGTCTGATGCAATTATATTGCATGTCTTAAGCAACAAAGTCGATAAAGAATCTCAGCGATTATTTCATTTAAGTTTAACTACTACTTAAGTACCTAGCTTAGATGAATTTATTTCCTTTTCAGAACTAAGATGCATTCAGTTAGAAGCAATCATTAAACCGTCGAAATCGCGGCGAAAAATGTTCCAATAAAAGATAAAACAACTTCCGGTTTAATTAATCCACGATGGAAATCGTTTCTGACTAAAGAAAAATTAAAACCAACCATTTCCACGTTGAATCTATCCAAAGCTAAAAAGAATGATTGATTTGTCATAAAAAAAATAAGCATCCGATATTTAATTGTGAATCATTTTTAAATCATTCTCCTTTGGAAAGGTATGAACTATGCAATAAGAATAGCATTTGCACGAACTGCCTTAGCTACCACCCCGATAAAAAATGTGTATCGACATCCCGTTGCAAGATATGCAATAAATTACATAATACTAAACTACATCCAGATGATAGCTCAAATGCCTCTTCAACCACGCCAGGCGAAAATTCCAAGGTCAATACCGAGCAACGTTTTGCAACGAATGCAGATGAATCACCGCGCGTTAAATATATGCTGAGAACAGCAATTATGTACATAAATAATATTGTAATAAGAATAATTTTGTGGATAGTGACTCAGAAATAAATTTGATCGATTCAGATAGTGCAACTACATTGGGATTAAAGGTAAACAAAATAAATTCAACGGTTTCTGGCTTTAACGGCCTTGCTAAAAAGT
Source organism: Trichonephila clavipes (assembly GCA_019973935.1). NCBI lineage: Eukaryota > Metazoa > Arthropoda > Arachnida > Araneae > Nephilidae > Trichonephila > Trichonephila clavipes. The sequence goes on along the minus strand of BMAU01000912.1, from coordinate 12,718 downwards.
TAAACTATTCTGTAAATGCTAATATTTCGAATCAAGATGTGTGTGTGTGTGTGTGGTTCTTTTAATCAACACTTGAAGTTTCTCGTTGTTCCAAATATATATCATCATTCAATCCGTCTTGTACTTTAGATATATCAAAAATTTCTCTTTTCCAAAACAAATTAAGTTGGCGGATCCTTCTTTCCACAAGCCATCGAAGGTTTCTATGCTCTTAGGCGCGCAAGTGTTCTTCAAAATTATTAAGGCAGATCAGATAAAAATAAATGATTCAGTAACTTTGCAAAATTGAGTTTTTAATTACATAGTTACTGGAGGGCTCCCGGCAGCCGATGATAAACAGCAATGTTTTCTTCTTTTTGAACAAGAACGGTTAGAAAGTTTAATTTCTAAATTTTGGCAGTTAGAATCGATTGAAGATGAACCTCGTAATCTGAATTCACAAGCCAAGTTTTGTGAAGAACATTTCGTAAATAATCATCGAAGAGATGAATCGGGACAATGCATTATCCAGATGACCTTTTTAAAGGAACCTAGTTGTCTTGGGGAATCCAAACAAACGGCTATTCGTCGATTAAATTCGTTATGGCGAAAATTAGATGCCAATCCAAATCTTAAACAGTTATATCGAGGCTTAATCCATGAATATTTGGATATGGGACATATGGAGCAATTATCCGATGAATCTGAACCGACAGTTTCATATTATATGCCGCATCAAGGTGTATTACGTCCCGATTCCAAATCCACACCACTTAGGACTGTTTTCGATGCATCATGTTCTACTTCGACTGGCGAGTCATGGAACTCTATTTTGGTAAATGGAGGAGTCATTCAAGAGGATTTATTTGCGATATTATTGAGATTCAGAAAAAATAAAATCGCTTTTACTTCAGATATTAAAAAACTATTTCGCATGATATTCATAGATGAATCTCAGAGAGACTTGTTACGAATTGTATGGAAGGAAAGTATTGACGACTCCATCAAAACGTATCGAATGAATAGAGTAGTGTATGGTACAACATGTGCTCCCTTTCTTGCACAATGAGTCCTTAAGCAATTACTTACGAATGGTGGGCATAAATATCCGTTAGCGGCCTCATCTGTGAGTGCTGATATTTTCATGGACGATCTTATCAGTGGCTGTTCGAGAATTTCTTCAGCAAAACAACTTAAACAGGAACTTATATCCCTCTTCAGTGGAGCTGGCATGCAGTTGCATAAATGGTCCTCCAACTGCATTGAACTGTTTTCTAATTTCGATGTTTCTGATGGAGATTTTTCTCTCACAATTCCTGATGAAACTAAAGCCTTAGAACTTTTGTGGAGACCTCAAAAGGACACTTAGCATTTTAGTTGTCTTCCATTGCAGATGTCTCTGATTCCTGTGCAATTACAAAAAGGTCAGTCCTCTTAGCCACAGCTTGGATTTTTGATCCATTAGGTCTCATTTCGCCTGTAGTTACGAAGGCGAAACTGGTGATGCAAGAATTATGGAGATTAAAATTGGACTGGAATGATTCTTTGCCAATACATTTGGAAACACAGTGGAAGCGATTTGTGAAGTCTTTAGCTGCAATTAACAACTTGAACATTCCACGATATATTTTATTAGACGATGCACTGAGAATAAAACTCCATGGGTACTGCGTCAGTTCTTTAAGAGCCTACGGTATTGCAATTTATGTAAAGTGTCTTAATAATTCGGGATTTATATCTACAAATTTGTTGTCCTCCAAATCAAGAATTGCACCTTTGAAGTCGGTAACGATTCCCCGACTTGAATTGTGTGCAGCAGTTCTTCTTGCGAAGTTAATACAAAAGACCATCAAATCGATGAAAATTCCCTTCAACGATATTGTGCTGTGGACTGATTCGACCATCGTCCTTGCATGGATAAAAAAGGATCCTTCAGTTCTCAAGCCCTTTGTGAAAAATCGAGTCAGTGTAATCCAATATCTAACCGAAGTGAGCACCTGGGAACACGTCAAATCGCAAGAAAATCCCACGGATATTATATTCAGAGGGATCAATCCTGATAAAATCCAAGATTGTGTATTGTGGTGGTATGGTCCATCGGTTTTGCAAAACAACCCAGTTGTGTCTCCTTGTGTTATCAGTGAAATCAACGATAATGATTTATATTTACGTGAATTTAAAAAATCCGATCCAGTCAGTCTTGTAACGCAAAATGTGGAATTACTTCCAATCATCAATAAGTACTCATCTTTTGTGAAACAGAAAAGAATTCTTGTATGGTGTCTACGGTTTAAAGAAAATGCAAGAAACCCTTAACTGCAGCTGAATTATCTCGAGCTTTAATTTGCCTTATCAGAAATGTTCAATCTGTGCATTTTCCTCTAGAAATCCGTTGTCTTCTTAAGGGTAAACAAATACCCAATTCAAGTAGTGCACTAAATTTGTCCCCTTTCTTAGATGAGAACAGCATCCTTCGTGTTGGAGGAAGACTTAAACACTCCAACTTAACTGTCAATCAAAAACATCCCATGCTTATTCCAGACAAAGACTATTTTTCTAATTTGTTGATTGATTATTATCTTGTTTTACATTTTCATACAGGTGTTGAATCAACTATAGCTAACATCAGGTCAGAGTTTTGGATAATTTATTGTAGAAATCAGGTACGAAAGTTATTGAAAAATTGTGTTTCTTGTTTAAAGGTAAATGCAAAGGCAACAAATCAAGTTATGGCAGATTTCCCCGATAACCGAGAAACGGTATTTAGGGTTTTCACCAAGGTTGGCATTGATTATGCCGGTCCTTTCTTTATTAAATTGTATCCAGATAAATTCAAGAAATCATATAAATATTCTGTATGTATTTTTATTTGCTTCGTTGTAAAGGCAATTCACCTAGAAATAGTTATCAATTGTTCTAATGATGCCTTTTTTGGTGCATTAAAACATTTCATTTTGCATCGGGGAAAACCCCACGATATGTTTAGTGATAACGATACAAACTTGTAGGTGCTAACAATGAATTAAAAAAGATATTGCAAAATCTATCCATTAAGGAAGGTAAGGAAAAAATGAAACTTCATAGTGTCTGAAGGTATAGTTTGGCACTTCAATCCGCCTGCTACTCCCCATTTCTGTGGTTTATGGGAGGCAGGTATTAAATCTCTCAAATCTCACCTAAAATGAGTTATAGGTAACACAATAGTAAATTGTGAAGAATTTGTAACACTTGTAACCCAACTGGAAGCAGTTTTAAACTCAAGGCCCTTAACCAAAATTTCTAGCGATCTAAACGATTCTATTCTTACTCCAGCTCATTTTGTGGTTGGAACTTCCTTAACTGCTTCGCCTGAACCCGACCTTACAAATACACTAATCAATCGACTAAATAGATGGCAATTGGTGCAAAAATTAACAAAAACATTTTGGAAAAAATGGTCAAATGACAATCTAAATCGGCTACAATCAAGAGTAAAATTGGAAAGGGGTGAGCAACCATTTGAGGAAAATGAATTAGAGCTAGTTAAAGATAAAATTTTTCAAAAATACTTAATTAGAATCTTTGCAAAAATTATCAAATTTCACCCAGGAAAAGATAATATTATAAGAGTTGTGACTTTAAAAACAAATAAAGGCACCTACCAAAGCCCAGTCAATAAATTAGTAAAATTGCCAATCTATGAATAACAATATATATATTAATGTATTGCATAATTGTATTTGTGTATTATATTCATTAGCATATATTTTATTTATGTATTGCATTATATTAATTATTGAAATTGTTTATTTATCAGTATATTTTATCAGTATTTTGTGTATATTTCACATATTAGTATATAAAAATGTAAGTAATTTGCAACAGCACCCAGGATGTTGGCGCCTTCGAACGTAATTGGGGATTTCAGGGTTGCCAGAATAAACATATGTAACGTGCCATTTTAATTATAAGCAGAACGCTGATGCAACTAATTGAATTAACATAAAAGGCATGATGCTTTGGGCAGAGTGCCTTAAAACGATATTTCTTATTAACCCTGTAAATAGTCTTTAAATGTCGGTGTGTGTGTAGTGTAGTGCTGTGAAGTTATGTTTAGCCATCAATAAACTTATTCGTATAACAAGGGCTCTTCATTTGTCGGATAGAACATTAAAATCAACGATTCAGTCCTCGTGCTCTCCATTGAATTCTCGACGATAGTACTAATTTCTTCTATTTTAATCTCTTCATTTACACTAAAAATATTATTCTAAGACTGTTTGAAAATTTGTTAGTATACAATATAAGCCCAAAACTGACATTAAAAATTCATTTTGTATGAGTTCTCTTTAAAAAATGTAATTATATTTCGAACTTTGTTGTTGCAGAAGAACCGCATTTCACCATTTCCATTAATTCTAAATTACTTCGTTTTGCTCTTCCTCTGTGACGTAACAAGAAGTAAGAAGTTTTAATAGATGACAGCCACATTTGAATGATACTCGCTCTGTTTGGCGTTTTGGCGCATTTTGAAGTGTCAGAAAATCCAGGTTATTGAAGACTTCCCAATAAATTTTAAATGCATTTAATAAAAAGCTGTTGGTTTCAAATTACAAACAGACTCTTAATTTTTATTTATATGTATAAATAATGTTACTCATGAATTTTCTCCTCCTCCCCAGTACTTCAATGTACTGAACTGAACTAAGGTTATGTTTAGTAAACATTGAAATGTATAGTGTATTGTCACAGAGTCTAGGGATCATAGCCTGTGTTGCTCTATATCCCCTTCAACCTTTCAATCAATCAATCAGTCACAGAGTCTAACGTTTTCATACACTGGATTGCGTCAGAAGACATCAGTAAAAAAATATATCAAGAAAGATTTAAAAAAAGGCAACTAATTATTTTTATTGAAGCAAGTATTTTGAAAATTTTGGCAATAACTTCAAACATTGACATCATCTCTAAATGGACAAACAATAGAAGAGAATAAAATCTAAGCACTCGAATCTGTAGCAAAATGATCACCCCAGGTCTTCATCAAAAATTCAATTTGACGAAAAATGCAATTCGTAGTTCTTGTAATTGTTTAAATGACTTGGACCATATTTTATGAAGTTACAATAGATATACCCTAGAATTTATCAAAAATCTCTTCTCAAAATTGATCCTTTTTGCAATATCACCTTCAAAGAGTTACTGGAGAAAGCTATATCAAACAGATCACCATTCAGATTTTTTATTCAGAAGATGAAATATTTTGACATCAACTAACTTGCTAATACTTGTTAGTCTTTTATGGGAAAATAGCCTTTGTCCCTCCGAAATCCCACATAAAGATATTAAATGTAACTGTGTGGAGTATTTTGATGGATTTCATGTTTGTACCAATAAAAACCCCTGACTTATTAAAAACTTGTGACAAGGATTTCAAAGCGTCTGAAAAATTAAAAATACATATACCAAATATACACATTCCAAAATACAGCAATACGCTAACGATATATGTAGAGATCTTTTGCAAATGACAGAAATTTCAAAATTCATCTGAGTATTTATAGTAAGCCAAAACCATATTTTTGTTAAATATATAAGAAGGCATTCTCACAGGGTAATAGTTTAAAAATTCATTTGTGTACTCATTCAATGAAAAAAAACCACATTTTTGTAAAATATGTAAAAAAGGATTCTTAAGGAATAATAGATTAAAAATTCATTTGCATACTCATACAATGGAAAAACCACATGTTTGTGAAACATGCAAGAAGGCATTCTCCAAAGGTCATAGTTTAAAGATTCATTTGCGTACTCATACAAAGGAAAAACCATATGTCTGTGAAATATGCAAGAAGGCATTCTCACAGAAAAATAATTTAATAATTCATTTGCGTACTCATACAAAGGAAAAACCATATGTTTGTGAAATATGTAAGAAGGCATTCTCACTGGATAGTAATTTAAAGATTCATATGCGTACTCATACAAAGGAAAAACCATATGTTTGTGAAATATGTATGATGGCATTCTCACAAGGCAATAGTTTAAAAATTCATTTGCACTCTCATACAAAGGAGAAACCATATGTTTGCAAAATATGTAGGAAGGCATTCTCACTGGATAATAGTTTAAAAATTCATTTGCGTACTCATATGAAGGAAAAGCCACATTTTTGTGAAATATGTAAGAAGGCTTTTGTTAGTTTGAATACCTTGAAGATTCATTTGCATACTCATACAAGGGAAAAACCATATGCCTGTGAAATATGTAAGAAGGCTTTTGCCCGTTATAGTACTTTAAAGAATCATTTGCGCACTCATACAAAGGAAAACCATATGTATGTGAATATTGTAAGAAAGCTTTTGCCCGTGATATTACTTTAAAGAATCATTTGCGTACTCATACAAAAGAAAAGCTATATGTCTGTGAAATATATGAGAAGGCTTTTTCCCACAGCTCTAACTTGGTCACTCATTTGAATATCCATACATAGGAAAGCCATATATCTGTGAAGTATGTAAAAAGGACCTCTCCCAGACAATGCACTTGCAAAAGCATTTGCACAATCCTTCAACAGACAAAAACTGTGCTTGTTAAGTTTAGTAGAACGATTTTTCCCAGAATAGGTATTTAGAGATTACTTTGAGTATTTATATGGATGAAAAAGAAGTATCGGAAAATATGTAAGACAACATTTTCTGAGAATCATTTTCATTCCAGTTAAAAGCTTTGTGCAAACAACCTTTCTCTAAAACTATATTAATAACACAAGTATGCATTCATACCAAGGAAGAGCCTTGTGCTTGTGAAATTTGCTAGAAAACATTTTATCATAATACTTAAAGAAAAACATTTTATGTTTTCATACCAAGTGAAAAACCTTGCATTTGACATGTTAGTCATATAGTGCATATTTAGAACTAATGTTTAAAGTGAAGCATAAAAATGTCTTTAAAAAATAATTTGCACATGAATTAAACATTTTAAACATCAAATAGGGAAAATATGTCTCCGCAGATATCTTTGTGTTTTAAGAGTATATAAAACAAACGCAAATCATTATATTTTTTTCCAGTGATTTTCTCTGCTGTATATTATTAGCATGAATTTCATAATCCATATTTTTTCCACCCTTATATAAAATTTTTTATAGTACTTTCAAATGTGTTTTAAAACTAGATTTTATGATAAATAAACATGATACTTATATGTATTTTTTGGCTAAAATCTTTTTTTTTTGTTACCCTCTATGGGGAACAAACATGCATAAAAAAATTAAAATTTCTGTATAATTTTCTTTGGAATTCTTTTAATTTTTAGGTTTCTATTATAAGATTTGTGTATAGATATTGTTAGATATAGAACTAAAAAGGCTTTGTTTTTTGTTATATGCTATGATTGGTTTTTAATTTTATGAAAAAAGAACTAAAATTTGTTACTAATGCTATTTTAATGAATTAGGAAATGCTGTTTTAACTATAAAAATATGTTTCTTTCCCAGTTATGAAAATCTCTACATGTATAAAGAATGATGTATATTTTAAAATTAAAAAAAACTGTAATTAATGTAGTACATTTCTGTTTGTTGATCTTATAGTATGTCTGTGCTCTCATTAATTCTACATTTAGTATGAGCTACATTTCTTTTATCTTTTGAATAATGATTTTAACATGTTGTAAGATAATAAATTTAAATTATCAAGAAAAAATTTATCAGTTTTTAGTTAAAAATCATGTAAGGGAAGTAACGTATTTGCTTTTGTAGAAGCTGTAGGAATTATAATTAACCTAATTAGTTTATGTGTTACAAAATTTAGGATCCTCACTTGATTTAGTTTTTATATCATTTTTCTTAGATTTATCTTGTGTTGTAAACTATAGTATATATACAAAAGACTCATCATGGAAATAGTAATACTATCAAGACTTTTTATTAGTAATACCATGATTAGCTGGTTATCTGAAAAGTTGAATGGTTTTTGTTGAGCTGTGATGGCCAGTAACTTCCACAATTGTATTAATTATTTAATATCTAGTAGATGCAAGAAGTGGAATTATTAATTAAAATGTTTTAAATTTTGAACAACATAATTTTGGTCAAAAGTTCACCATTCTTGTATCATGCTCCTTTTGATTTTGTCGATTTTTGGGAATAAAATACAGTAAAAAACTAATTATTGAATAAATAATTAGCATTAATTAATAAAATTAATCATTATTAACAAATACTTAATTAAATTTTGCACACTATATACTTAGAATTATAATCAATGGGAAAAAAAAATCAAGGGCTTTGGGAGGGTTGTCTGGACCCCAGCCCCCCTTGTGTGTGCCACTGTCTGCACCAAATATACATATTTCAAATTTAAAATAAGATTGATAAAAAACATTTCAACAAACATTAAGCAGTTTTGAGTTAACTTTCTATACTTGTAGAATACAAGTAGCACTCTCTCTTGATACTTTATACGTATTCAAAGTTTTTTAAGCTACACGAAATGAAAATAAATAATTTGTATTCACAGTTCATAAGAAATATTTTTGTTATAAAAATTACATTCTATCTTTCCCAAATTATGTTTCAAAAATATTTAAAAATTTAAGAAAACTTTGTCTTTTTAAAAATTTTAAGCATGATTTTCTCAGTAAATTTGTTAAATGTGTAGGTCCTTGTGAATTTTTTTTTAAAATACTAGAAATTTATTACATTAAACATGTTGCAATGACCAACTCTTTTGCTGGCACTCAGTTTCCTGTATTTAGCAAGTAGGAGTTATACACTCCTTGATGCTTGTTGGATTTGCTTATATATTTTTGATCTTCTCTGCAACATTACATTACTTTTTACTTAATTTCTAAGGATTGATTGTTTAATTAACATCAAATTTTGAAACAATATAAGGGTTAAGAATTATGTACACAACAGCTGCAAAGAGCAACAGACGTTTTTATTATGAACCATGGTAAAGTAATGAGAATATCACCTGACCTGGTGCACACAACCCACTACCCAACTCATATTTCAAATATAGTCTAAATATGTTAAATTTTTTTTATGTATTCATGTAGATTTTCTATTTCTGATGATTTTAATTAATTGGTTAACCATATCAAAATAAATTATTATGTGTAATTTTTTCAATTAACCCTTGGAGAATTTAGTTACAGTTTTTAATGCAAGATTTAGATAAGAGTTTTTTAGTATTTACTATTTAAGAATTTTTTTTCATATAAATTAAAATATTCTAGAGCTTTCAACAAAATAATGTGGTCAATTTATCACCAAATGAGGCTACTGCAGTTTTTAACGTGTAACATGACATTCCTGTCAACATTAGCGTTTGATTGTGTTACAATTGTAGCTATGTTAAATCTTTATTTTGCTTGTGTTCTTTGTGTTTTAACTTTTTGAAGTACTAGAAATAATTTTGATATATTTTTTTCAAGTTTATTTTTGTATTTTATTGTAGTTTTTTGGTCTAACTATAGTTTATAGCAGTATTCTTAAGCTTAATTTATACCGCTTGTCTTAGGCATGGTTTCTATCGTTTGTCTGCTTTTATTTTTAGTAATTTTTTTATCAGTACTCTTGCCACGTTGTACTAGAAATAACAATGTTGTACTCAGTTTACACAACTTCATATGACAAAAATATAATTAGCTCAGCAAATAATTTAAGTTAAAGAGAAGAGAAAAAAATCTGACATTTTTCAAATGCAGAAAATATTACTGTTATTTCATAGAAGGCAAATTTGTTAGTTATAAAACATTCATTAATGCAAATTCATTTTTGAATAGAAGGGCATTTGTTATTTTGGCTAAAGCTCATGCAGAAAGGAAGAAAAAAAAATTATTATAACCCATATGTTATAACTGTAGATTGTAGTGTAAGTAATGATACACTTATTCACATTTTTATTGGATATTTCAGCCGTAGCTTTAAATTACTTATTTATTATTTGTAATAAAGTATTAGCCAAGATTCTGAAAAATTGGTATTTTGTACTCAAGTATGCTTTTTTAATTAGACTTCCATACATTTAAAAACAAATTTCAATTAAAAAAATCTGCAATTAAATAAAATTATCAATTGAATCATTTTTAGAAATAGACTTTTATTTGTCTTTAAAGTATTTCCATGCAATGTTTTGGATTATTGTTTGTCTTATACATTAGTTATAATTTCTTATTTTGTATTAATTCACTACTATGGACAGGTTCTACTTTGTAAACAACATTGAGACAAATCCAGCCTTACTTCTGATGTAATGTTAATCTATTCGAAAACATCAAAATTTTTAACTGAGTTTTTCAAACTTCTAATGCAAGTTTTTGAAGCTTTTTTTTTAACTATATGGATAGAAGATGATCTGTAGATTTCAGAATCAGAATTTTATATTATTTTTTTCACTATGTTTGCTAAAATATCTTCTTAAATTTTGGTTCATGTAGAGAGCAAGGTTGACATAACTGTTTGCTTATCGCGGTTTTTTTTGGCAATTTATTATCATAATATTTAATATCAGAACATCTATTATCATAACTGTATTGGTTTCTTTGAGTTTTTGTTTCTTTATTGTTTATCAAATGAAAAATAATGACAAATATTTCGGAAATTTTTTAAATAATTGTGTTTGATAAATCTTATCAAGGGTGTTTTTTAGAGGTATAGAACTTTAAATTGCAATAAAACAACGATGTATTATTCGATTGACATGAATTTTTATTCGAAAGATAATCTTGTGGCATTACATTTTAAATATGATTTCTGGCATAGGACTGCCACGGCTAGCTCGGATGTAGTCCAATCTGGACGTCAATTTTCGCTGACTTTTTCCAACATTTGTGTCCGTATATCGGCATTAACACGGCGAATGTTGTCTTCCAAATGGTCAAGCGTTTGTGGCTTATCCGCATAGACCAATGACTTTACATAGCCCCACAGAAAATAGTCTAGCGGTGTTAAATCACAAGATCTTGGAGGCCAATTCACAGGTAGTCCAAAACGTGAAATTAGGCGGTCACCAAACGTGTCTTTCAATAAATCGATTGTGGCACGAGCTGTGTGACATGTTGCGCCGTCTTGTTGGAACCACAGCTCCTGGACATCATGATTGTTCAATTCAGGAATGAAAAGTTAGTAATCTGGCTCTATACCGATCACCATTGACTGTAACGTTGTGGCCTTCATCGTTTTTGAAGAAGGATTCCACCAGCCCATAAAGTGCACCAAACAGTCAGTTTTTCTGGATGTAACGGTGTTTCGACATACACTTGTGGATTAGCTTCACTCCAAATGCGGCCATTTGTTGACGTAGCCATTCAACCAGAAGTGCGCTTCATCGCTAAACAAAATTCGCCTATGAAAATCGGGAACAACGGCAATCTCGTTTTGGGCTCATTTGACGAATCTACGCCTTGCTTGATGATCGTTTTGATGAAGTGCCAAACCAAACTGAGAATAAATCACTTGACAGCTGTTAAATCGGTCTCCATCTTGGAAAGTAATGCCAACTTAAACTTCTCTATACGTGGGGAAAAAAACACTTTTATTATTAAGAATGTAATTAGATACACTGCATGTACTTATTTCTACTTATAAATCTTCATTATATTTATTGTATTACATTTTTTCTCCTTTTTAACGAAAGAAAAATAATTATAAATATGTGAGAAATACTTTTTATTTACATTTTGTTAAATACGACTATTTAAGATTAATCAGTGTTTAATTTCTGAATTGTATGCACTTATTACACCCTAATAGTTTTTTTATAGCGAAAAGTACTGATAAATACATTGAAAATGCATTTAAGTATTTATATTTCTTTAATCTTACTGTACTGTTGGACTACCCAGTGTTTTTAATTGCTGATGTGTTCGTCCACATCAAATATAAATTCTTTCTTGCATTAAAAAAATAATGTTTAAAAAAGTTTAATTATTTCAATTTTGTTTAATTTTATGCCATTAAAGATTAATTATGTTAATTAAGATCAGCAATATTTTTTTATAGTTATTTAATCTGTATCCTGAATCTGTATCTATGTATTGTATTTTATAAATTATATCATGTTTAGAAAAAATAGCAATATTATATATATATATATATATATATATATATATATATATATATATATATATACACTGTTGGACAATTGCTAAGGACGGATCACAAATTGCTATGTAGCATAACATTAAGCGAGACATGAGGTCTAGTAGCATAAAATATAGTTGCCACACTGTTCAGACATTAGAATAAAGAAATTTATTGTTCTGGAAAGTACAAAAGCTGTGAAACATCTGAAAGAAAGAAAAATGTTCATTTGATCTGCGTACGGAGAAATGGAACACTGCATCTAAAAGTCAGCAGGCACCTTAAAGAAAGGTATCAGTACGGGATATGTCCACCGTGGAGTGTGATGCAATATTCCACACGTCGTACCATACTTTGCACAACATTATCCAGCAGCTGTTGAGGCAATTTATCCCATTTCTCTGTGAGTGCACGGATGAGGGCAAGTTCTTGTTTGTCGGAGGATAGTTTCGACCAGCAACTTACCTCCCCAAAGCATCCCACACATTTTCAATGGGTTTAGATCTGGAGAACGCGCTGGCCATACGAGACGTTAGTAGGTGAAAAAGCCGATTCTGCTGTAAAAGGCGGTGCAGGCGGTGCAGGCGGTTGCAGGCGGTTGCAGGCGGTTGTAGGCGGTTGCAGGCGGTTGTAGGCGGTCGTAGGCGGTTGCAGGCGGTTGTA